>JANHGB010054921.1:0-74172 GCA_026283785.1 Coracopsis vasa
AAAAAACCAAACCAAACATCTGAATAATTAAAACCCGCAAAATTTTTACCCTTTTTTTTTTTTTTTTTTTTTTTTTTCCTGTTTTCCCCCCTCCTTTTTTTTTTCTTTTTTTCCTTTTTTTTTTTTCCTTCTCTTTCTCTCTTCCTGCTTTGGCTGCCCCTTGGGTGGCTCTCACTTTTGTGTTTACTGACTACGTCCCCCTGGCTGGGGCGGAGGGGCTGGCTGCCTGACTGCCCGCTGCTCCCGGCTGGCTGCCCCACGAGCGAGGAGACAGGCAGGGCGCTCCGTCTGCCCCCTTTTTATACCCCCCCAATGGGCATGCTCTATCGTCCCCAGCGAGCACCAGCCCGGCCACGCAGCCAATAATGTTGCAGAGCGGTCTAACCCCCTCTCTTCCCTCCCTCCCTTCCTTTCTTCCCTCCTTCTCCCTCGTAACCCTCCGGAGTCCAGCTCGGGGAGGGCAGAGGGGACAGAAAGTTTCTGCCGCACGGTTTCTCCGCGGGTTGCTCCCGGGTGGGGGCTTCGACCCACCCCGGGCTGGTCCCGGGGGATGGAGGGGGGGGGAAGCTGAGATCATCCCCCGCCATCCCCGCAGGTGAGGGGAGGAGGTGGGGGGCTGCGCCCTGAGTCCATGCCCCAGATGCTGGGGGGGCACTCTCTGAACGCCTCTCGCTGCCGAGCAGCGAGCCCCAAGCACTGGGGGTAGATGAGAGGGTACAGCGGGGGACTGCCCTGCCCGCCCCGCTCCCGGGGCTCTCTCTAGGTGCGCACAGGGCACAGGTGTCCGCACCCTCCGTCCTGCCCCGCACTGGCCCCGAGCTGCTCCGAAGGGCTCCCCGGTGAACGCACAGCCATTCAGGGGGGCTGGCCGCAGGGTTCCCCTGGGCTTGTCCCGCCTGTCCTGCGCTAGGTATCCCAGTGCAGGAAGGCAGCGGCAACAGCGAGCCCCTGCATCCACCCGGGCGTGACCGTATGGACAGCACGGACACTGCCCCTCCAAAGGGCAGCGGCACTCGGGTTTGCACTCCTTAGGGCACCTTAGCGGGAGAGGCTCCTGTTCACTTGGTCGCCTCTGCTTCCCAAGCGGGCTTCTGCAAGCGAGCACAGTTGCCTTTAAGGCAAAGGGACTTTTCCCAGGCTTCACCGTGCGTGTATAGCAGCGCGCGGGCTGAACGCGCTCCCGCTGCTCTGCCCGTGCTGCATGGCAGTCACATTGTGCTGCATGAAGCAAAACTCACCCTCTCCCAAAGACCTGCCCTCCAAGTCTGCCCCACTGGGTAAGCAGCTGTTCCAAGGAAAGGGACCCCACTCGCAGCCCTGGCCAGCACCCCAGTGCCCACAGCCTCACACCACTGCTTGGTGGGTGCTCTTCTGCATCCTTGGTGTGGAGAGGAGCAGAGCTGGCTGAAATTGAGAAGCGGGTTGGTCCATCTCGGGCAGCACTTGCCATAGTTAGTGGTGTGAAATGACAAGGGTACAGCAGCCAGTGCAATAAAGAATGCATTTTTTTCTCTTTTTTTTTTTTCAAGTTTGCACTTTTTTTCTGTCAAGGATTGGGGCTTGGTGCATCTCTGAACATGTCCAAACATGAATTGCCCTAAACATGCCCAAGAAAATGTGTGCAGGACATGTTCTTTTTCACTAGGCTTTGGATATCCTTCCTTCCTCAGCATCCTTCTGTTCTCTGGGCTGTGCTTCTCCAGGCTGTGTCGCTGGGTATTGTACCCAGCAGACCTGGTGTCACAGCTGCTGGCTTTGACCGAAATATCGGCACACCTGGGAGAGAGAGGTGATGCTGAGGAAGCAGTTCTGTGCACACCACACTCAAACACAGGCATCGAGTCTCAGTTCCTACACTGATATTTAAGCATGTAAAGAAGTGGCCTGGCCATCAAGGAGACTGAGCATCTGCTGGCATGTGTCGGGGCTGTAGACTTTTCCTGAAAAGAGACATCTCCATCAATGCTTACCTTGGGCTTTAGGAGTTTCTCCTAGATGCCCAGCACTTAGTAAACTGCGATGGTGGGTCCTCAGCTCAGCAGAGCTGGTCTCCTTAACAAAGATTAACCACCTTTCCTCAGTGCAAAAGCCAAACCCCATCAAAGGGAGGACCCAACCTTGGCAGGGGGGTAAGCAGGGCTGTAAGCTACTGTTAATAGCTAAGGAGCCCACCTCCTTTCCCTTCCCCCAGCTCACCACAAGGACCTCCTGAGAGTAGACAAAAGAAAGCTTGGAGGGTTAATCTCCCTGAGAAAAACAACTGATTTTCCAGTAAACAACTGCAATAGCAAACAATGGGGGTGAAAAATAGCGATCATAAAAAAGTCGCCTTGGAGGAAGAAGCGACCCAACAAGAGAGGTGTCTCTCCGACTGGTCGAAAAACAAGGCAGCAGTTTGGTGAAGCTGCTGCAGCAGCAGCAGCAGCAGCAAAATAAACCCCACAAGTTGCCACTGGATCTACTTGTGTTTGTGCCTTTTGATCTTTTAATTGCTTCTTAGTTATCCTTCAGTGCAAATAAATAGTGCATTGTGTCAAGAAAGAGGAGGGGGGCGGGGAAGGGAAGAAAGAGACACAAAAGAAAGAACTGTCGCCCAGAAGAGAAAAGGAACAGGTTCTTTCCCCCCACCTTTGAAGGAGTGAATATATCTGTATTTGGGGGGGAGAAGGGTGAGAAGGGGATAGGATTAGAAATCAAAGTGAAATTGGAGAGAAGCGCATTAAGCCTCGGGCATCCTTACAGTAGGAAGAGGGAGGTGGTAAAACCCTCTGGGAGTTTATTCGGTGAGTTATGAGAGGATCCACGAGTCTAATATTGTTAAAGGTCAGCCTAAACCTAATTTAAGCTAGGGATGTGTGACCTCCGCCCTTCATTTAATACAGTCATAAGGAACATTACACTGCAGATAGCTGGAACAATAGCTGCCTCCACCCCAAACTCCAGCCCCTGGCACTGCCTGCAAGGAGGACTTGTGAAGGAAAGCGGGAGTACCAGTAAAGCCAAGGACATGGCTAACCTAAGGACAGAAAGGCAGAAAGAGGGAGAGGAAGGCCTCTGGATCACAACACTGACCACCAGGGGCTTGCCAGAACACAGCACCCCAGGAAGCATTTTGGTTTGAAAGTAGATGGGCTATAGCAAAGCATCACCTGAAAACACTGGAAATGCAGTAAAAATAGCCCACCATGTCTTGCAGTCGTCAGACCTCCGTGGTCATCAGCACAGTTTGGGAGAGAAATCGTAGAGAAACCATGGTTGTGGGTTCCCATTAAATTCACAAGGAGCAGGGACAGCATTCACAAAGCAAAGTCAGCCAAAGCAAGCTGAAACTAAATGGAACTTAAGCAGGAGCTGGAATAAAAGTGACATCTGAAAGGTGCCCTGAAACAACCAGGGGATGCCTGGGACTCGGAGAGAAAGCCTCTGCTGCTTCAGTGACTGTGGAAGGGTCCAGGCAGACTGCAAAGGCCCCTGATGGCACTGCCCATCTGAGCTGATCAAAGCGGATCGTGGGTGGCCACCAACACATGGCGGTGAGCCGGAAAGCTTTCCAGGGAAAGGGGGAAGAACAGGAAGGCTTGGGCCAGCCTGGACCTTGCAGGCAGTGATGTGAGCTTCAGCAAAGGCAGAGGAATGTAAATAGCTGCAGAATTGCAGTGGTTGTGGGCCAGGGTGGCTGTTAGAGATGCTGCTGGGGAGCTGAGACAGGCAGATGCCTTCAGGGATGGGGACATTTACATGACTTTTTCTTTTCTCTCCACTTATAATCCAAAGAGCAAAGAGGTCACCTAATCCCGGCCCAACCAAGACACCCCTTGATGCTCGTTTGGCTTATTTCACAATTATACCACAGATGTCAGGGTGAGCTGAACAGAGATTTGAGGTGTGTGGTTCAGGTACCTACAGTATTACAAAGGTACCCCGGTTTGTAAAGCACCTTATATTCTCATATGTCAAGAGTGAGGACAATCAGGAGAAATTAGATTGCTTTACTGGCGTGCCCAACAGGTCTGGGCACTGTAGGCTGAGATGTCAAAGACAAGACAAAAGGAGGGTGAGGGTGGTCCCTTGGTTTGAGTCTCCTGTCATTGAAGACTAGGAGAAAAAGTCATCCGTAGTGAGAATGGAGAGTGATTAGCCAGAGTCCTATCTACGGCTGTTTAATGGCAGAAGAACAATCGTACTTGGACCAGAGGATTTTTCAGTGGCATTAAGAAAGTGATACCTTTTGTTTTGTACAACTCAGGAACCTGGCAATAACACCGTGTCCTTGCATGCTGCTAAAATATATTGATTCTGGGCACACTAAACTGTTGGAACAGGAGAGATTCATTGGCAAAAGGGGATGTGATATATAGAAGGTCCCTGTGTGAAATTGAAGTCAAAGAACTAAGTGTGAGAGAAATAATTCACCTGGGACCCTGGTCAACAAGGAGCAAACAAGAGCAGAGTCTGGGCAGGTCTGCTCAGGGCTTCTGTCACCGCTGGGTGGGGAGAGCATTTTGGGGCCACACTTGTAACCCAGAGGGTCTTCTGCTGCAGGATTGTTATATGGGCAGGGGAAAAGCAGAATGCCCTTACACACCAGCAGAGGATGTTTTCTTTGGCGTGTTCAGAGTGAAAGAGAGATTCTTGTAGCAACTCCTGCCCAGGTCTAACAATTCCTTGGAGCACTTGTTGGACTTAGGTGTTCAGGAGGGGTGTTGGCAGATGCATCTTGAGGACCTGGCAGGTGCTGAGCATAGCACAAATAAAGCTATTCCAAGGTAAGTTATTTCACCGTGCCAGAGGAATTTGTGACAGCGGTAGAAGGCACAAGTGTTTTCACCCCTGTTTATGTGGAAGACAAACTATGCATTTTTGTGGGCTGGACAGACTTGGTATTCTTGTAGCGTCTTTTAAAATTCAACCTCCCCAGCAATCAGAGAAAAGCTCCAGCCTGAGCAGCCTCGCTTGGCTCAAGAGGCTCAAGAGGCAGGGGGCTGTCGTGGCGTCCAAGTGTGAGGTAAGAACTGCACAAGCAAGAATGACATTCAGCAAGTGAAATGTGGTGGGTCTGCTTGTCGGGATGCTGTCTGCAGCATGGCCCAAAAGAAGGAGGCCAAGGGGTCCCAGGGTCAGATGATCCCAGAAAGGGAGAGAAGTGTCACCTTTCTCCCCATGACCTGTGCAACAGCAAACAACTCTGGGTCATCCCTGGTTGCCAAAGTTTACTCCGGCTCAGTTAACAGCTTCCCAGAAGGGGTTTTGGAGAAAGGTGGAATAGGGTAGATAAGGAGGAATGCCCTCCCTCCTCCCAGCTTCTTCTCATTACAGAGGGAGCCTGGAAGGCTCCAAGTTTTGTCTGACTTTTTGTGTCAAAAATGTGCAACAAATACAGTAGCAGAAAAGGAAGATGGGTCTGTGCCTATATTAACAGCTAAGTACATCACCATTTCCTGGTTTTGTTATTTTTTTAAAAGCATTTCCATGAAAATACTTATTGGAATGTCATGGGGAAAAGAGGTCCAAGCTTGTTTAAGGACCAATAAAAACTCCAGCAGGTACAATTAGTTCTTCCAAGCACCAGAAGATGAAGATAGCTCTTTATAGCATTGTACAAATATGGGTCTGTCTACGGAGCAAGCTCTGAGCCAAAACAGCTTGTGAATGAAATGTGTTGCGGGAGGCAGTGGGAAAGCTTTCTGACTAGAATCAGTTTTGGGTGAAGGCTGTGCTATATAGCTGTCCCCCTGCAAGGACAGCCTAATGAGTATGCTCTAGTATGGCAGTGTTAGCAGGCATCATCATGTCCCCCAGGGCGGAGCTGAGCAGTGGAAAGGTGGGCTGCAGGGATGCCAGCTGCTTCTGAGTGGGAGCACACTGTGCCCTCTAAAGGGTAGCATGGCACCTTGTCGTAGTTTAATGCCAGCTGGCAACTAAGTACCACTCAGCCACTCACTCCCATCACCACCCTCACATACTGCTTTGCTCTGCCCTCACTTGGACAGGTCAGGGTTCACTCTTAAAACTGTTTCATCCTGCTCCCAGGAGCATCAGTATGAACCAGTCAGTCTGGCTGCGTGTTGCTGGATTCAAAAACAAAAGCAGGTGAGCTCTTAATAAATTCTCCTTCCTCAAAACCAGGAGATACAGCAGTGGTTGCTGAGGTCCTCTCCAGCAGCTTCAGCAGAGCAGCCATCACTGAGCAGCCATCGGAAAAGCCTGTGATGGAACATGCTGGAGATGGATGCAGTCCTTGCACCGATTTTAACTTGATAAAGCTTCTTGTAGAGCTTCCCCTTATGACTGCCTCATCATGCAGTCGGCTCACTCAGCAAAGCTGCCCAGGTGAGCAGGATGGTATTTCCAACCCTCTGCCGTGTCCTCTGGCATTTGCTACTGATGCAGCTCACATATTTCAGATGCACCCTTTGGAGGCGCGCGCTTTGAGCTCCTTATTCAAGACTCTGCAGAAAATCAGATGGAAGAGCCAGCTGGAAATACCACCTTGTGACGGGCTATTTTTCCAAGAGCCTGAGAGAGGCAATGGCACCGAGCACAGAGGGTGATGCATTTTAGGGAATATACACGGGGCCCTTATTTGCTGTGGAGAGGTGGAGTGGTGTAGATACGTCTCCGTTGTGTAATTAATGGCTTTGAAAAAAACCCCGAGCCTGTTGGCTAAGCCCAAATACCTCTGAGGGGTTCAGGAATCCCAGCTATGTATCTTTCAGGCGTTTCTTCCTCTGTTTTTTTTTCTTCTTCTTCTTCTTTTTGCATTGCTGCTGTGCTTCAGTGTGGGTCTTTGTTCGCAGCTCTCATTGTCTTTGGGCTGAAGGTTAGGTGGCAGCATCTACCCCAGGCCAAGGTTTCACCCCTTATCAGGACCCCTGTCTTCATCTTTGATTGCCCACTGTGGTGGGGGTCACCCCCTCATTCCTCCAGGCCAGGAGCTTTTTGAGCAGGATAAATGGGCTACCAGGCCCAGCCACTGGTGCTCAGCAGTCAGAGCTGAGCAGTGAAGACCTCAAAGGGGCTGGGATCCCACGGGAAGGTGGCTGTGGATGTGCATAGAAGGGGCAGTGTGGACTCACACAGGCCTCCCACGCCCCAGGTGTAGCCTTCCTCTGCCACTGCATCCGTTTGTCATCTTAATTTCCCTCTGGTTTGCATCCCCATCATCAGCTCAGGACAGGAATGAATCTGTCCATTGTTGCTTCATTCCCATAGGGGTTGGGACTTTCAATACCTATGACTGGCAGTGGGTGTATGGGAGTCTGCAATAACGTCCCCACTGCTTGCACCCTTCGCTCTTTCCCATTCCTGAAGCAGGTGACACAGGGGCACACTGTGCCCACCAGTGCTGCCAGCATCCCCTCCAGACCACGTTCTTGCCAAGGGTGATGGATGCCCACGGGGAGGTAGGATGTGTGGGCAATTTGTTTTCTTGCTTAAACAAAACACTCTCTTGTAATCATAACGAAGGAAGGGAGGCAACAGCACTTGGCAAAGCGACTTACATTAAGTGCACTTCACTAGAAATGTTTATACTGCACTGCTGAAAAATCCACCCAGTGCGGCGATAGTGTGGCGTGGTGCCGGCAGAGCACAGGCAGCCGAGCTGGGGATTGTGCCCCAAGCCAGGCCCCAGCCAGAGTGGGCTTGGGGATGTCACCAGCACATCCTGGCAGAAGGCTTCCAGGGTCTCTCACATGGGGACAGCAGGTGCAGGGTTGGGGGAAAGTGCATGGGGACTGCTTTGGGCTTCCTGCTTCTTGCCTGTGGCTCCACCTGGGATCACACACCCTCAAAAGCCTCATCTCTATGTCTCCTGTCGGCCATGGGAGCTATTTAACCTCCAAGGACAGGTGTAGAGATGGGGTTGGCATCTCCAAGTAGTGTTGCAGGGCAAACAGGTATAGTGCAATTTGGGGTAGGGTGGGGAGAAGGAAGGTGTTTTGTGGCTGTGCCCTAGAAAGGGTCTGGTAGGAGAAGCAAAGGTTTTGTAGAGACCCCGGTGCTCCTGAAGCAGGAGACCTGACAGGATAGGATCCTTTGGACTGCTAAGCTAATGACTAATTACTAGGAAGGTAACCCCCACCAAAATAAATGCATGTATCTTTTCAAAACAGCAGGTGGTATGCCTGCATAGCATGTGCAGGCGTGTGTGTGCACACATGTATTTTTGTGCTGAGGGGGAAGCGAGTGCTTGGCTAAGTAGGTAGAGCCAAATGGCAGGTGATTCAGATGCTTCCCCCTATTTCTGGCACCACTTTGGTGGTGCCACTTGAGTCCCTGCCTGTTCATCAGCCGAAGATAACAAGCTCCAAACAGGACCTCCATGAAGCCTCCGTGCAAGCCCCAAAGTCAAGAGGCAAAGGGTTAACTGAATTCCCAAGGCAGGTGGGAGCGCGAGTCAGACTGGGTGATATCATGGACATGTTATTTGAAAAGCTAAGAAATTGTGGAATTCCTCACCTAATTCAACTTCCCCACAGTTTAAAGAAATCTGCAACACAAGATATCACTACAGCCAAGGGAGACCCCCCACAAACCTTTCCCTGCATAATCCATACGTGGATATACACACCGTCAGCCACCTCCCATGGTGCTAGGCTTCTAATCCCCGGTGAAGCTCATGGGATGCAGCCCCTACAATCAACCCCCTAATGCCTTGACTCATACGAGCTGAAGGTAGCTCCTCCATCCCTGTGACATTGCCTGTGTGCAATGCATGGCCCTTCCTCGCCCTGCAACAGACCCTCTGCCTGTGTCCGGACTGAGTGCAAGGACATGCTGCTTATGCCGTGGTAGCCAGAGAGTAGTTAAAACACCTGAATGAACAAAAGTTTGATGAGACAACACAAAAATGAGTGGAAATAACGCTCTTGATCTTGGTAGGCCCCAGTTTAGGGCATCCCTAGTTATGAGAGGTGGCTGCAGTGAGCCTCTGTAGCTACACAAATACCTGAACATGACTGATGATTAGTAAGTGTAATTACAGCAATGGAAATTGCATCCCTGGTTCAAATCTGCCTGCCAGTCCTCCTTTTATTTTTCCAGGTGGGTCTCTTGCTGAGACATCTCAGTCCACCAGGTAGATCTTCTTCAGGCAGAAGGAGGTTGTTTTGGAGGTCTTTTTTTGCTTGGAAGTACATTGAGTAAATTTTTGTTTAGATTTCTTTTATTTTTATTTGCATTAAAGGCAACCATTTCAAATATGTACAGATCACACGGGTGTTTTTTAGTCAAAACAAGCACAGTAACCACAAGAGGTGCCAGACTGGAGCAACCTCTTCCCCACTAACCTAATCCAAAGGGGGAAAAAAATGAAAAAATAAAAAAGAAAAAGATGTTTTCCATAGATAGAGTGAATTCCTTTGTCTCTGTGTCTGATCTAAGGAGAGAGAAAAATCTAGCAATGAACAGCAGACATCCCTAAAAGGGACGTTTAGAGGAAAGCTGCTTTTCTTCCAAGAAACCTTAGTGTCGGAGCTGGGGAATTATTTCAGGCCAGACCTGCTGCGTCCCACTCCAGGGCTCCTGTCATCAGAGGTGATGAGTGCCTGCAACTGGTGTTTCTTAAAACCTTTTCACTGTCCCTTTCTGGGTGAACCTCAGTTTCCAGGGAGTCAGCCCAGGGGCTTCAGGCTCAGTTGGGCAGGCTGAGTACTGCCCTTGCTCCCTAATTGACTTGCCTGGGCATCATCTCCTATTTGCCTGAGACAGTGGGGTGCTTCAAGAGCTCCCATCCTAATCCCTGGTGGAGACCCCACTCATGCAGGTCGTGCCCCAAGCCAGAGCCATCTTGGAGAGGGCAATATTTCTGAAGATGCCTCACTGGTGTGTCATCCCCCCTCCCAGCAATGCAATCAGGGCATAAAACCCCTCCACGTGGCTGATGCCTTTTTCACAGCCTCTTTTCCCACCCACAACCACCCTCACCGTTCCTGGAGACCCACATGAAAGCAGTAATAGCACTGTCGGGGTATACAAAGTGAAAGATGACTCACTGTGAAGCCTTTGCTCCCACCTTCGGGAGGCAACCAGATAGGGAGCAATCTTCTGGGGAAGTGGGGTGGAATTTAAGCCAGACTGTTTTTTTTTATGAAAACATTTCATTTAGTCCAAACAGCCAGCTTGGGATGTTGGCACTTGGCTTTTACATTAAGCATGCTTTTCTGGGCACGATTCTGCCAGGATAGCAACGGCTGGAGACAGGTTCTGGTGTTGGGAGTCAAAACAGCCCCAGATTCCCACAATAAAATGGGAAACCAGCCCTTGAGCTTCACTAATTGCTTTGGAGGGTCTGCCCTGGCTGATGGGTAATTCAAGGGGAGGCGAGAGCCAGGGAACATGAATAGTTTGAAAGCAGGCTTTGCACGAGGCCACTGCAGAAGCCTGGGGCAAAAGAAGTGATTTCCACCATATTCAGAGGGTTTTGGTGGTGGTTCCCACCTTCTAGGCTTTCCCCTGCCACTGACACATGGCCTCTGGGTACCAAACATACCATCCCCTGTGACCTACCTCACTCTGCCCACCAGTTTCCAGCACCAGGATTGATCCCGTGATGCTTTCAAAAGACCATGTGCTATAGGGAGAGCATTGTGAGCTCTTTAGCCCAGAGAGAGCCTGGAGCTCCCTTGCAGACAGCAGCATCCCTACATCCCCATCTCTGAGACAAAGTCAGGGAACCTGCAGCCCTGGCAAAAGGTTTCCTGTAGGACCTTTGCTGGCGTGTTGAACCTCGCTGTGCCCTGGTGAGTGCCCAGGCAGGGTGCCCATATCTCCACTGGGCTGCCCAGAGATCAGAAATAGTCGGATAGAGTGGTTTGCAGCACAGGTTTTGTTACAGGGGTACTATGTGCTAGCCAAGGGGAAAGGCATCATCCTGCTCTCACAGCCCTGGGAGATGAAGTCTTCTACTTCTGCACCAGGCATTGGGTGTTGTTAAAAGGGAATGTGTATTAGCATATGTGGAGGATACTACAGAGCAGGACTGATTTTGGAGGGGTGTTCATATCTAAAAAGGATTTGCTAACAATTTGGTTGTGCTTGCTGATTTGAAGCTAACTGTAACAAAAGTCCAAACAAATCACTGCTTAAGCTTTGTTGCACTGATTTTTTTTTTCCTCTCTCTATTTCTTTACTGAACCCATTGCAGCTTTTGCCATCCCATATTTCTGAAGGCCTCCCAGTCCCTGTTTGCTGTGAGTGATACAGGCTCAGGTTTTGAAGAAGTCACCCTTATCACAAGCAAGTGCTGGCTCTCCTCTCAGATTTTATGAGTAGCTATAAACTGGAAATACCAGGCTGTCCTGGGTCAAAGCATCACCACCTAAAAGCTGGGACCAACACACAATATAGTTGGCAAGGCAGAGAGTGTCTTCTGCTGCAGAGCTGCATGAGATTTCTCCTGAACAAGGAGGAAGATTAATTAGAAAGCAAGTGAAGGGAGAAAGGAACTTTTCCTTCCCGGGGTTTATTCTCCTCATTTGATCCTGGCTAAGGAAAGGGAACAATAGTAACTTCAGGTTTTGAGTGGAGAAAGGGGGATTTTCCACATGCCATGGCCAGAAAATTGTACCCAGCTGCTCCCAGAGCAAGGACCTGACACTGGGGTGAGCAACCAGTTTCCATTGAACAAGCTTCATCTTCCATTGAGTCAAGGAGTACAAACCTGTCATGTGGACAGCTGAATTATCGCACTGAGTAGTTGCCTCTTGCCCACCAAACACTATTCCAATCAGAATGGGCTTAACTTCACCTTCCAGACATTTAATGTTGCAAGGCATCTGGCCACTGTGCACCATGAGGACTCTTCTCAAACCCACCATCTCAGTTGTGGCAAAGTCTCTCTCAACCTTTTTTTGATAAGTAGAGCGAGCTTCTTTGCTCTCCAGAAGAAAGGGAGGTTTTAGGCAGGTCAGGTCATTCCCGCTGCTCTTTTCTGCTTCTTTCCCCACCTCCCTTTCATCCCTGATGTATTTAGCAGTGAAAACGTGGCCCATTGTCTTTTATCAGGCTTGCAATAAGCTTCGCAAGGGGTGTTAATAATCCCGTGGTTGTGCTCACTATACACAACATCTTCCCAACACTCAGCACTCTGCTTTTCCTAGGTAACCTCACTCTGTAAGTGATTTACTGACATATTTATCTCATCCACATCAGGATTCCCTCCCGGGCTTGTCCTGACTCAATCCTGGAGACACCTGACTTAGTTACATTACTGATCTGCTTAGAGACAAGTTGAAAAATTGCCTATTGGTGCTTGAAGAGTCTTCATTTAAAAACCTGGGGGATCCCCACAGTTAGAAGGGGACTGGGCACAAGTCTTTGCCAATGTGCACTTGGGTAACTAATTGTATTTCTATTGCTGTATGTGAGTGGAGAGGTCCTCCCACCACTGAGGCATTTCATGAAGAATAATTTAGACCCTTTTCCTAAGATAAGGGGCTGTTACAGAGGCTGCCAGGTGTGAAGTATTTAATTCACTAAAGTAATACAAATCATCTGTGTGTTGCTCTGTTTGGCCTAAGTTCAAATGAAGCTCTACCTAAAACATTCAGGTGGTGGGTAGAGCTGAGCCCAAGCTTTTTGCAACTGCTAGCCCATTGCATCCCTCCCAGCTCTGACACCAACATGAGGCACAAGGACTGAGCTGGTGCTGGGATGGAGGTATGATTCCTTTGGAAATACAATGCTATAGGAATAATTCCTTGATAATTGATTTGCAGCAGCACCGTCTGTTGGAAAGCAATTGTGAGAACCCAAAGCCAGAACTGAATTAAGGGGGAAATTTCACTTGACAGCTTGCAGCAGGCACTGCAAAATGACTGAAGTCTAAGAGTCTCAAGCATATCCCTCGCTGGGGATCCTTATGTCTGGGTCACCTTCTACCCGGGGTCTCCAGGGGAATTTGTGGCAGATCCATTCCCTCATCCTCTCACAACTGAGCATCACCAGGTGAGTGGCTGAGCTAGGGCAAACCTTTGTTTCAGCTCCCTGTCGCTCCAGCCAGGGTTTAACACATTGTCCCAGCGCTGCCCAGGCCGCTGCAGTGCTCGGCTGAAGCTCTGAGCACTCCCTCTGCTGGCTACAGCATCGGTTCATAATTTCATAACCCCTCGTTAGGGCCTCATCCCAACGGGGGAGAGGTGCTGGCAGGGGTAATGCGTATCCCAACCAGCAGAACAGCAGATCAAAGCTGTGTCACAGCTGAGGAGGAGGACCATGATCCCATGAAGTGCCCTGTGAGCTGAGCAGAAGTAAGGATCTGAGCATCAGCGGTAATGCTGGGGGGAGAGACATTCCAGATTTCTTTGAAATACTAATATTTTTATTCAGGAGATATATTTATGCTTTGGCAGTCCTTCAGTGCCAGGGAAAGACAGGATAGCCCAGGGGTTTGCTGCACAACACAAGCTCTTTGGGGCAGGAGATTATTGCAGACCTAAGTCTACTCAAAAGGAGATTTCTGACTTGGAAACAGATGCTCATCCAGCCCAAACACTCCATAGGTACATGCTGCATCAGTGGAAATACTGGGCAGGTAAAGCTTCCCCAGAGCACATGGCAATGAGGTGCACTGCAGGCTGGCAAGTGAGCAGGGGTGAGGGTACCCTGGGATGTGAGAGCCACACTCACAGTCTCAGCTTCAACAGCCCAGAGGTTCAGAAAGGCAACCAAAATCCTTGTTGGAGAAATGCACCCTTAAACAAAGACCAGAGCAAGAGGAGCAGCAACCCAAGTCATCATTGCTCCAGGTCACTGGCCATGCCAGTAAGGGCTGGTGTCACTGTCACGAGCCACACGTGGATCAGCGGGCAGTTTGTTTGCATTGCCCCAGTTGCTGCCCCAGATCCATTAGTCCCACAGCACTGATGCAAAGTCTTACTCTGGCATCCCATCTCCAGTGAGTTTTCCTCCAACAGCCTGCATGATTTGTATTTATTAATGTTTCCCCCCTATTATTTGGGGTACCTGGTGCCGCGCCACCTTGCCCTGTCCTAGACAGTGCAGACAGCTACAGGCAGGAGTGCCGGATCCAGCTGTGGGCCACCCTGCGCTCCATCCCCTGGCAGAAGCTGGGACTGCAGGAGAAGGAAAAGCCGTCGCAGGAATCTGGCTTTTACAGATTCCCAGCATTTCTGTGATGCCCTATTTCAGTGGCAGAGCCATGGATAATTGCTTTTCTCTGAACAGATATGTGAAACCTCGGGATCTTTTCCAGGTTGTGAGGACTGTGAAGACCAACAGGAGAGGATGAATTCCTCAGGAAAGGTTCCAGAAACTAAAATTGCAGACAGGCTAAAGGAAGAAATCAGGATGTAAAAAGCCTTTTTGGAGATGAAGAAGTCACAGTGATGTGAGGTTAGCAAGGGCCAAGGTGAATGGCTTGAAAGTCACTCCCAGTCCTATGTTCTTAAATGGGATGCACAGAGAAATGAGGTAGTCAAAGCAACAGCTCCACAGGGTGAATATTAAGGTCAAGCATCTTGAGAATGACATTGAGGCTCTGTAGTCAAAACCATAAAGGAAAACCGGGCAAGACGTCAGTGCTCGGTGCTGTTCGGTGTCCCCACGGTGAGGTCAGCAATCTTGCAGGAGCAAAGGAGCGACTGCAGGAATGCTTTCTGAGAGACGCTTCAGCCTTTGGTGGACTTCCCACCTCCTTGGCATAAGCCTGGCTGAGACAGGTGCCCGCTCCCCACCCCAGCTGCATGCCACCGGTTCGTCACCACTGACAAAGACCCATGCTTCGGTCAGCCAAAATGCACCTGGGTGCACAGGGATGCACTTTGGACACCTGCCTTGTAATACCTGCGCTGGGACTAGGACTGAAAAATAACTCTACATTTCATCGGAATTTTGTGAGGTCAGTTTTTTTCCTCATTTGAGGTGGAAATTCATTATTTCAGGACAAGATGTTGGCATTTGTTAAAATGTGGCCAGTTTTAGGTTGCAGACTTTAAAAAGTTACTGAAAAGCAATTTCAAAGGCAGGAGAGGAGCAGGCTGCAGTTTGCATCCTTGGTCAGGTCTTGAGCTGTTTCACCATGATTTCTCTCTTGCTACTGGAATCAGCAGAAGCCCAGGGGCCAAGAGAGGATTTATTAAGGATAAGTCTTAAAAATCCCCCAAATGTTCCCATACCAGGTAGGAAAAGCTGGAAACTTGAGTCTGCTGACAAGCATGTCTGCAGAGCCAGGACCCTGTTGGGTCGCAGCCTCCAATCTGGAGGTTTCTGATAAGTGTTAAAAAAGAGTAGAAACATCCACAGAATGGTTTATCATCAGTGCAGGGCTGGTGGTGTCATTTGTATTTGGTTTTCCATTTTATGATTAGAAAAGAGGAAGCTGTGTTACTTTCTGATGAAAAGTTACATTTCAGAAGTTGGCAGTTCTGTACATCCCTAAAATCCAGCATTACAAAGCCCAGAGGACAACAACCTGGAAATCAAAAGCCAAATATATGTATGTTACTCATTTTCTTCCAAAATCTGTAAACATGTAGTAGGAAATTTCAGTGTGACCAACCAAGCACATCCTGGAAATCCTGGCATTTACCAAGCAGACAAAAAAGGCCATATTTTGGCCAGCTCCTTCTGCAACAGAAAGGAGGTTGGAGGAGCCCAAATGGTTTGTTCACCTCCCACTGCTGCGCCTGAAGTTGGCTGGGGATGGGGGGAAAGGATTGAGGCTCAGATCATTTCCTTGTGCGCTCCTACGGGCTTGCTTTGCTTCCCGTTATTGTCCTGGACCCGCTCCCGCCCTCTCTGCCCAGCAGGACCAGGGGGGAAAGCTAGAGCCAGGCTGGCATGGGGCTTGGAAGAAAAACAGCCTCCTTCCTCCCCGCGGCACGCAGGAATAATTTATCCAGAGACAATGTGCTGGTGGTGACTTTCCAGATCAATTTATATCCTGACTTAAAGCTTTCTTCCTGCCCAGGGTGAAAGGAGAAGGAGGAAAGGCTATTTTTTGTTCAAAATAGGTGTCTTTGGTGAGGTCAGTCTAAATCAGAGGGAATTTGGGTTGTTAACACTGAATGTGCTCAGTGCATGCTTTCCAAGTCAAGTCATTGCTGCAAGTCAGTTATTAAGGAATCACATTGCAGATAAGGAGAGGGGCCGTAAGCAGGTCTAAAATTTCCTAAAAAGCTCATAAGATGGTTAAGAAAAAAAGAAAGAAAAAAACCCCAGAGTGTAGTCTGGCTATTTCTTACATAAAGTGAATCTGTGTGTTCCCAGGGTAATAGACAGCATTCTTCTATCTGTAGCTTCCAGGAAGAGGAAATAATACAGTCAGATTAGCTCTGGGAAAGTGGAAGACTTCCCTTCCTCTCCAGATAAGCTGGAGCAGCACAGGCCATCCAGCAACCTGGAGAACATGATCTGTCGCCAGTGACCCTGCTAGTCGGTACCGCACAGTGGCTCCCCTCCATTCCCATTTCTGTGCTCATCACTCCCCTTTCCTCAAAACTGGAGTGAAGCGCTTTTGGGTAAGTGTTCACGCACACAAGAAACGGGCAACTTTGGTCCTTTCATTTCTAGGCAGTGTTAACAACTCATCAGTCCAAAGAATTTGTCTTGCAGACTCCTCTGTGGCTCAGCTTTCTATTCTCTATTCAAGCAGCATGAATGAACTGAAACCTTTATTTGCATTCTCTTCAAATTGCCCTCCACCACTAGCATGAGACCTTTGGAAGTTTGTTGCAAGAATAGCAGAGCCAAGATATTTTATCCGGGCATGATGCCCCACCACTACCGCAAAGATCACTTCAAAGCAGCTGCTGAGTCAGAATAAAGGGGGCTGGATGCATTTGCTTCCCAAAGATCACAATGCAAAGCCCGGCAGGAGGAGGAGTGGGGAGGGAGGTCAATGGATGCAGCATTCCCTGTCCCTGAGTCACTTCTGCAGGAATTCATCAGATCTGGCATCTCCCAAGCATATCTGAGACCAGGGAATGGCCTAGGCGAGGGCACAGGGGTCTGAGGGGGGCTCTATAAAGAAATCCCATCCTGGACTACTACCATCAAGGACATCCTGCCCATCCTCAGGTTGAGTGGGCAGGGGACTAAGGCTGCCCTCCCAGCTGCAGCTCAGGGCCAGTGAGCTGGTAGCGTCATGTTTGCAAACTGAGGAGCCGTGTGCTCCAGTGTGGAAAGTGTGCAGGGTTGCCTTCAGGCTTCCTTCCCTGGAGTCCCAATAAAAAGGGGAAAAAGTACCTTTGTTCTCCCTTGGCCTTCACCTTGCTGCACCTTTTAGAAAGTGAAGAGCTGTCCCTTTATGTTGTTTCCAGTTCTGGAAAGAGAAATGTGTTTGTAAGGACTTTATTATTATTGTTATTATTATTATTATTATTATTTCTAGGTTTCCTACAGCTTTTAAATTGGTGCAGTATTTTCTCCTGGAGTTCCCAGAGAGCGGTGTAGCTCACCCTATGCTTCCTGGAGAGCTCTTGCTTTGGGAAGGAAGGGAGCAATGGCATCTGCATGTGCTTTGCAGAGTCAGACTATCTGTGTCCCCAGAGTGGATGTGGAGCCATGCCTCCCTCCCTGACCCTAGGTGGTCACCACTCCATCCTCTTCCCTTCTCTACCAAGGGACCTACTGAATACTTTTCCCAGGAGGCACAAAGACTGGTTGGGAGCGTTCATAAGAGCCCCTTTCTGCTCCTCTCTTCTGCTCCAGCCCCAGGTAATCACCAGCTGGGCTTCTGATGTGTCCAGACCTCCATCTCACCTAGCATCCAAATCTGTCCAGAAAATATTGGACTGAATCTTGAGCAGGGTAGGAGGGGATGGTCCTCCCCCATCTTGAGGTTTCAAAACAATTTCCACTCTGCATTTGCTAAAACCTACTGGAATTTTTCAGCAGAAGGAGAAGAGTCTACCCCAGGGTAGACCAAAGCCTGGTGGTTGGTATGTGGTCTTGGGCAATCGGGCACAAAGGATGAAATCCCTGCTCTGATGCCTGCAGAGCAGGCACCTGAACTCCCATGTCCTTTTATCCCTTCAAATCCTGCCTTGCTGAAACCAGCCCGGTCCTGTGGGAAGTCCTGATTTTGATGAATCAACATTTTCCAGAAAAAAAACATGGAATTTACAATTTCCCAACCAGTCCTAATTGAGAGCATTCAGAAAAAGCAAACAAACGAGCAAACCAAACAATGACACAGCGCAGGAAATGCGCTGGGCATCTGCGAAACACTTTCCTTGCTCAAGCAACACTGCCAGGGCAGGAGTGCCAGCAGATAAACAGCTCTGGCATGGACGCAGGAGCCACCATGCTCCGTTGTGGGAGCTTGACCTCGCTGCAAGTGAGTGCTGATCTCTTTGGTGCTGAACATGTGTAGGCCATCTCTGTAACACAAAATGCAGCTCTGATATTATGAATTAGGGCTCTAGACAGCTCCACACTGTGCCTGTGCTTGGCATGACCCATGCTCCCTATTCCTGGAGAAGCCAGAGGTATCTCCACAGATTTGGCTATATCCATCCTCTTCTAGCTTTTTCCATCACCACTATGCAGCACTTGGAGACATGCTATTACCAGTCTGGCAGTCAGACTTCAAGGCTCTCCTGGTGTAGGAGCAGTATTCATACTTCCAACCTTTCTCGTCAGCAGACCTGTACAATTTTGTTAGGTACGTATGGATGGAAATCTCAGATTTGCACTAGAAACTCTCAGTCTTGTCCCAGAATAGCTTCTCTGCTCCCTTACCTTCCATGGACCCCTAACTTTGAGTGCAGGTTCTTGGTCCTAGGTGAGGCAGGACGAGTGTGGGTGACTCCAACAAGTCTTGGGTTTTCAGCTGTGGAGGGTAGCATTTCTCTTGGATGTGCTTTCCCTTCAGGCCATGAAAGTGGACCTGACATTCTGCCCTTGGGATCAGAGTGGCATCTCCTTGCAGTGGACAGGTGTATGGGATTGCTGGAACTCTGCTACATGTTGAATATGATGGTGGTCTTACCACGAGCGTTATCTCTGCTATTCTCACTGCAGTAACACACCAGTAACACATTGATCTCGTGGGGCACCAGGACAGGTAGGAGAACTGTTTCTTGGGTGTCCCCTTTAGAAACTGCCAGAGCTGTATGCTGTGAGGCTTACCCAGTGGTAGCCAAGTACCTCAGAAACAGCAAATGTCTTGCCATCTTTCATAACCACAAGATTTTGGCCCAAGACTGCCTGTCATAGTTGCAAGCTGTGCTGCTGGGAATATTTGGCAGGGCCCAGAAGAAAGAACGATGGAGAGAGGTCGAAGGGTGGTGAAGAGGGAGCAGCACTGGCAGAGCAACACTGGTGTGGCATCTGCAAGAGGGGGCCCTTTTCACCTACTGTTGGATGCACCAAGGGAGTCCGTATGGAGGGTCACCACTCTTGGTGCTTTCTGATTTCCTTCCTATTTTATGGATGTGTCTTCTCAACAGCTCTTCCAGCTGCTCTTCCAGTTTGCAGTGGGTTTGCCAGTTTTGTGCTCGTAATAGGAGCAGAAGCAATGCATCCTGGCAGGGATGAAATGGCAGCTTCCATTTGCACAGCTCCAATGGAGGCAGTCAGGTCTAGCTTGGGAATAGAGGCTGTCAAAATCATAGCCTCCTCTCAGACCACCTTTCAAAATCTGCCACCAGCATAATGCAGCCCGGGTCACTGCTGCCACCTCTGCCAGACTGCACCCATCCCACAGGGACCTCCTGCATGGCTTCCACTACACTGGCCCAGGAGTCCCTCAGCACAGGGGACATGACCCTTCCCCACACTCTCTGCCACTCCAGCCAGCTGGCATTCTATGGCAGCTTTCCCTCCCAGAAAGCAGAGATTTTGGGGGCAGTTACTTGAAAGAAGTTTGCATCACCAGAAGCAGGGATGCTGCCCTGAGGTGCCCAGCTCTAGACCAATACACTCAAAACTCCTTTTGGATTAAATTGGCTTTCTGCATGCGACTTGTCAAATACTTGTGAATGACAAGCACGTCCCACAGCAGGGAGTCTGCCTGGGCCTGCCACAAGCAGAAGGGGGAACTGGACACACTTTCTAAATTGGTCATGGCGGTCATCCATGATTTTTCTGGGTACAATTAATAGGTGACTTCATTCTTTGCTTAATCTGAACTGTTTCCATTACACAGCTGAGGAAGTTTGGTCTCCCAGCTGCCTGGCTATATTTGGGCTGTGAACTGCAGGAAGTTGATCAGCATGATATTGCCACAGATATTTCCCTGTAACATTTCCCTGGAAAGAGAAACCTCATTCAAACCTCTTTGCCCTCTCCTCCTTGTCTCCCCAGCATTAGGGGTTCTGGGTGCAACGTGTACCCACTCTAGTGCTGTGTAATCCTCCTCCTTTCCTCCCTCCCAGGGAGTTCATTTGGATGGCGGAAGGATAGTGTGAAATGATGGGTGGGTCCAGTACCTTTTAAAACTGCCTTATCCAAGCACAGAGGACAACACCTTAAATTAAACATCAGTTCCCCCACCCCAAGACCCAGACACATGAATCGGCACAGTCCTTCAAATAGATCCACAACATTTATTCAATTGCTTTGAAGGTGCAGTAGCGTAAGTGCATGTTTCTACCCGTGGCCTGAGAGCTCCCTGCCGCTGGCCTTGCTGCTAGTTGCAGTAGTTTTCCAGTTGGTAGAGGGAGCAGGTGTTGTGGCAGCATTGCTCAACAATCCCTCGCTTCACTTTCTGAAATTCCTCCGGCTGGAAGGGCAGCTCTCCTACCTCACCGTGCAAAGGACCGCTCACTGCCGGGGAAGAAAAGGGTAAGACATGGGACATCACACAACATCCTCTCTGGATGTCGAGTCCTGCAGACACCCCCTTTTGAAGACACCAGATTTTTAAGCCAGAGTTAGCTGGAAAAGTGAAGTTGCAAAAGTTTCCCTGGGTTGATGCTGCTGTAGCACCTTCAGGCTCTGTGTTTCCTCTCCCAGAATAATCCCATGGTGCCCGGAATCCTATGGAGTGGATAGCAGCATGAGGGACAAAGTGATACTGGGGCTTTACTGAGGAATGTGTGTGGAGAAGAGAAACCCCACACCCTCCCTGGGGTGAGCGGCAAGTAAGTAAGATGATAAAATGGGCCGCTCTGCTCCAGAGAGATGAGTTGTTTGGGACTGCATCCCCATCTCAGGCAGTTACCCACTCTTCAGGGAGCCAAGGCAAACAACTGGGATGTCCCTGGGATTGCAAGGACAGGCCAGTCCTGGGGCTGGATGCATTTCTCAGCTGGTCCTGAGCAGCCTGCTCCTGTTGGCTGTCTGGATGTAGCCTCGAGCTGATGGCAAAAGAACTTGTGTATGTCCATTTTCACAGCTGGGAACAAGGTTTTAGAAGGAATGGCGAATTGGGATACCTGATATAGACAAAACTCAACAAAATGCCTCGTTTGCTGGTGGGAGCTGGAAAACTTGTGAACAGAACTGTTCAGGTTTTAGTTGTCCAATGAAAATACAGAAAATGGCAAATAAACCAGTGATTTTCCCTGTAGGGAGAGAAGACACCATAACAACAAAAAGAATATGCCTGGAAAGCAAGAATGAGACGTGGTTTCTAGAGCAATATGAAAGTACAGCGCAAGATGCAAAATCCCCAAGCCCCCAAAGCGTGATGCAATGAGCGAAGCACAAGAGTAACAAGAAATCATTGTGCTGGTGTGCTAGGGGGAAAATCTAGGAAAGATTTAGTCCAACATTAAGTAGAAGAGGAAATAGCTAGTCAATGTTTTGCGATACTTCTCTTCATCCTTCAAGCTGGTTGTGAGCAGAATAAACACAACCAGCTTCTGTGACAAAGAAGTGGTGGCTCAGTCAAAAGTCCTGGAAACAAAACTAGAGAGTCCTCAAACACTTTCAAACTGGTTGGCCTTAATTAATTTCTCCATACAGTATTTAGAGAATTTGGATAACAAAATTTCCAACCCACTCGTGGTGGTCTTCAGAAACAAATAATCGGGAAGGGAGCAACTAACAGCCCAGCTCGCTATTCAGAACAAATCATGAAAAACCCTTGTGCTTGTTGGGTTCTTAGTGGAGCCAAAGCCTAGAGGAGCTGTGGCATCCATCTCTAGGAGAGACATAATCCTTGCTTTACAGCTGGAGCATTACAGGTTCTGGCCCCACTTAGACGCAAACACTTTATTGAAGGGGAGCTCTCTGGGCTTCCTCATCCTACCTATATTGCCACACAGATACAAAGTGCTGAACCAGAGGCAGTGACCCAGCACCACAGGGTGTGCAGGCATGTCTGTCATCTCCTCCTGCCTCCTGGCTCACACTTGTCAGCTGTCCAGGAGTCCTAAAAAGGGAAACCAAAGCAGCTCCACCATCATTTCACCACCAAAAAGTAAGAGATGATATAAAGCTGTGAGGGCTGCAAGCCTCTTGAAGAGCAAGATAAGTACTAAAAATTACCTTAAAAACCATAAAAGCACTGAAAAGACAGGATGCTATTCAGTAAGAAATGGGAAAGATGCTAAAGGTAGGCAGGAAGACTCTGTTGCTCATTCAGGATGAAGGTTTGACTGTGGTAGCTGTCCTTCAAGGACTGCTGATCCAACTGAATGCAGGCTAGGGCATCCAAGGGAGACAATGATCACTGTCAGTCAACAGTGCAGTGCTGCTTTGAAAAAAGCAAACTGTCTGTGTAGACAGTAACATGGTGTGAAAAACATGCAATATTGTTCTTCCAGTTTTCTCACTCTACTTGGCAATAGCAAGACCTCAGCTGGAATCCTGTGTGCTTCTCTAGGCATCATCACCAGTCAGTAAGGATGTGGATCAAGTGCAGAATAATTCGCAACAAGAAGGTAGTGGGAGTGTGTAGAGGAGATTTAGCTGAAAGCAAGTTAAAACAAGACATGGGAACATCTTCAAATATTCTGAAAAGCAGTCATAAAGAAGAAATGAGTTAGACTTCTGCATGTCCACTATGGAGAGGACAAGAAACAAATTACAGCAAGGGATGATCAGGTTGATACTGGGAAGAAACACTTAAGAAGAAGATCAGTTAAACATGGGAACAGGTGGTTTCAGAAGGCAGAAGAAGCTTTCTCACTGAAGGTTTTTATGAACACACCAGACAAGCACGGATCAGGAGTAGGATGGGGACAACTGATCCTGTCTTGGTGCAGAAAGAGGCTCCCTGAGTTCTTTCCACCTTCATTTTCTATGGATGCTCCCAGGCCAGTGTAATGGCCACACAAAGAAATAGATGAGTTTGAGCTTTCAGGCGCAATTCCTTTTGCCTCATAAATCTTCTTTCCCTGCCTGCCCTCCCATCTGCCTTTTTAACCTGAAGAGCTTTTCATTGGCAGTGTGATGCTGTTGGTATGCTAAAGGTATTCCTGGCATTCCCCATCAAGGACATTCCTGGTGTCACTGTTAAAGATAGGCATTTGTTATATTTTGCATCACATAGCATACAACTGCGTTCACTTACCTAGAGGCTGCTCAACATCCCGTCGGGCTTTGGGGGAGTAGAAGAAACCCCTCTCTCCACACACCAGGTAGAGAGCCTCCACCAAGTGGGAGCCGCAGAGGTGTTGGGTGGCAGCTGCATAGCTGGTCCCCGGGCCAGAAAGAGCAAGAAGGGCCAGAAGAGGCAGTGATAGGATCCAGAGAGCCATGGTTAGCAGGTTGAGGCCTAAGGTTAAGAAGCAGAGGAGACACAGGGAGGTCTAGGAGGAAGAAATTGGTTGTCGTCAAGCAAATTATGTCCTTCAACAACTTGGGCAGGAAAATGAGACCAAAGTAGCAGATGGACCTTATAAAGATGCCGAAGTTTGAGGGGAAAGGAAAGCTTTCTGCATCAGGCTTTACAAGTCACAGTAAGTGACTAATGATCATAACCAGAAGTCCACCTCCATCCATATGCTCGTGTCAGTCCTGTCCTCCCTACTGTTTTTCCCCAAAAGGTCAAACTGGACTGGAAAAGTCATTCCACCAAGTCCTGTAGCACACGTGCCCAGGAGAGCCGAGATCAGCAGAGACCTTCAGAGGGGAAAAACCTCTCTGAGAAGTCATAAAGGCCTGTTACTTATGATGATGGCCCAAGGACCTGAGGAGACTTGATCTAACAAGCTAGCACTTGTCACCACCCCAGCTACATCAGCTTAAGAAAACAGCTCTAAGAAACAGGCAGAAGCTAAAAGGGTGGCAATCAGACTTACCCGAAGAAGTGGCCGCAAGAGATGGAGAGAAGTTTGCTCTGAGGTGAAGAGCGGTTGGTTGGTAGTAATATCCCTATTGTCTCTCTCCCATATTTATATGCTTTACATTAGCCCCAATAACACAGGAGCTAGTGCTAGTCCCACCTCCTCAATGACACTCTAGCCAAATTTTTTGCTGCTTGTGCACATTAATTTCCCTCTACGTAGCATCCACAGATCCTTATGCAAGTTAAGATAGAAGCAACAGTTTGCAGTTTCCATCTCATTTCATCTGACCTGTTTTTGCTTCCCCGAAGCTCTGTCCTGAGCCATCAGTGACCCTTTTAGCGGGAGATAATGGTGCTATTACAGCCACAATGATTACTAATGACACTAATGCTGGCAATAGGCACTGCTGGCATTGCGGTAGCTCAACAGCTGTTTCTAACATGTAAAATTAAAGGCAAACATGTTAATCTGTTTGATTTGTATCACCTTGGAAAGTATGCAGAGATGGGGCCAAGTTGTCGTGAGACCATGCCACAGTCAGGTGTTAGAGGAAGGAAAACACATTATTGTGCTGAGGCTATCTGCAGCCCCACTCGCTGGCCATGTGGTGCACAGTGAGAGACACACGTCCACGGCTTGGGCTGGGGGAGAAATAGCATCTGCATTTCGCAGGAGACGTTTGAGTGGTCATTTTAGCTCAGCGTGGTGCCAAAGTTAGAGCATTTGAAGTTTTGTATGTGAAAAAATACGTCTTTCCCCCTCCACCCACTGAAAGACAGGTCCCCTCCTTCATCTGCCAGGTGCCCCTGCAAATTCCTGTTTGGGATTAAGCAGAGCAGAGACTGATTCTCTGCCATTTGCACTTGAGAGCTCAGCTTTTCTTTCTGGGGCTGTACCTGAAATTGTGTCTTCAACACCAAGAAACATTTCTGGTAAATCCCAGTGAAAGCCAGGAGATAGCTGATTATCTCCATTCTGGCTGGTAAATTCACTTTTAAGAGAAGGCAATGAACCAGGGTGGTCCACTGCTTCCACAGGTCTGACTCTGACAACAGATCTGGGTCTCTCTCTTTAACAACATTATCCCATTTTTTTGATGTCTCCGTGCCTGATTTTTCTGTCACTAATATGCTTGTTCATTTTTCTGCTTAAAGTATGCTTGTTTGTGGGTTGTTTTGGTTTGGGTTTGGTTTTGTTTTTCCCAGCCTGAAAAGGACCACTGTAAGTGCTGAGGATGAGATGATCTTCAAACTTCCCCTCTAAATTTTGAGACTACAAGTGCTCAGCACCCCTGAAAAGGAGACATTTTCATCTGCTTGATCTCTGCTGCTTGTTTAACTTAGTATAAGCCTGATTCCTCACACACAGTATAGATTAGAAAGAAGTTCACTAAAATCAGCAGAATGCCTTGGGACTTAAACCAGACCCTTGATTTCTTGAGTAGCCAAAGCAACTCCATCCATCAGCATCTAGGAAGTAAGAAGTCCCATATGTCCCTGTCATGGCTTTAAGTGTGAAGTATCATATGCTTTCTAAATGACTGTGATTGCAAAAAGGCTCATGAAAAGTGCTAAATCTCTGATGAGCATACAGGGAGGGGATTCATTTTCTCAAAGGGACGCAAGACAAGGTTATCAGTTACATCCCCGGCATGTAGGTCTTTCGGCCTCCTGCTAATAAATCCAGGTTGTGATGCTCAACTGGAGTTAATAGCATTTCTGCACTATGTGTAACATTATCTCTGTCTCCCCCTCAAAAAAGATATTGGATGTACTTGAATGACCTAGTGGTTTACCCATGAAGAGGGTCTCGGGTTTCAGCAAGATATGAGTACAGGGAGTTCACTTACTCAGACCTTCTTTCTACCAGAAGAAGATGGGGAATTAGCAGCCACACAAGATAAAGCCTGGCATTTTATCCCAATTGAAGTAGGTTGTCAAAGCCAGGAGTAAAAGCCTTGTGTTACTCACATTTCCTCCAGAGCAAAGAGCCCTCACCCAGCATCTCACATGAAGGGAACAACTCAGAGAATTACCCCACAGATCCCCATAGCAGTCATTTTCCTGTGGTCACCACACTGCGTGAGGTCCAATGGACCTCAGTCCAGTGATGAACTTGGAAATGCTCCAGAGCAGGATGTTCCCAAGAGATGTTCCCACACTGAGATTTGTCATTCAAGGTTTCCCTTCTTGGACTTTTGAACATCACCTGGGCTCACCTGAACTCATGTTTTATTAACAGTAGGACTGTGTAAGAAGGCTCTTCTATCAACCATCTTTTCTCTTCTGGGCAACTTCACTGCTGGTCTTCCCCATTCCCTGGGGCTTAACCCACTGTTATAACAAAAATGGCTATTTTATTTTGTGTTAGAAGTGCCAAGTCTATTGCTTCTCTTACTCTTGGCTAACTAAATAGTGGAGGTAGCTTTGAAAAGCTTATGGCATTTCTGCAGTGTGGCCCAGCAGGGGAAGGGCTGACTGCACCCAAGCGTTCAGGAATTCCTCTTGGCTCACTGTAGTTTGGGTGCAGAAATAAGCCAGAATATTTACTGTAAGGAAAAAAGATATCACACTGGCTCTAAGTTTAGCAAGAGCCATTTTGGGTTTTTTTTAAGAAGTTTCCTACTATGATTTTTTTCCCCCTTCAAAAATATGATCACTTTGATTATTTATTGGAAACTGTATTTTCCTACCATAAATGGTCCTTTGGAATACGAAAAATGCTGTCAGTGATATAAATGGATATAAAACGGATATAAACTGTGGAAAAGTTTTTCTTAGAGGGGAAACCTCCCATGTCAGCAGCAAACTGAGAGAGAAGGCCAACAGGGGAGCCTGTTTCTTGATGGAAAACCTTTTCCTACAGAAAAATCTCAGCTCACTCCTTCCAGGCTGGGCTTCCTTATGTGTTTCATGTGATTAGGCAGCAACCAGCTAAACACACATGCATTGTTTCAGCTATGCATGCCTCCTGTGAACCCCCCCCCCCCCCCAGATCGCTCCTGAGGGGCTCACTTGGCCAAAGGGTGGGAGCGGCTGGGTAGGAATGGGCTGCTCCTGACTCCTGCCCTTCGTGCTATACCACCTCCAGACGTGACTCGAAGCCACCTCCCTCACTCACATCCCCCCAGTCCCGAGTGGTTGCATCAGTGGGAACGAGGTTTAGGCAATCCCCAGTGTCATGTAATCGAGTTTTACAGTCCCTTGCCAGCACAATAAAATCTTTACTACTGTAGATGTCTAGCATTTTCGAACCCTGTCCTGAAAAAATAACAAGCCCACTACACGGGAACTAGTTAACAATTACAAGTTTGTGCAAGTTTTACTGACAGCAAAGGTCAGGTCTGGAGGCAAGCAAGTTCTTCGAGAGCACCCGGGAACCCTGAAACTCCACTGGCATCCCTCTGCCACTGCTCTTACACTCCGCAGCCACCACCAAGGCTGCTCTGCCCGTCCCCATGTGTGCTGCCAGGAAAGCAGAGCAGAGAGCAACACGGCAGTGACCGCCTGCCTCCTTTTCTCTGCAGGACAAATTTGATGACTTGGGAAACAAATAGCCCCAGAGGACGCACCAAGGAGGCACTGTTTGCCAATGCACCCCTGTGTTGCACCAGCAGCCTGAGGCACCCAGAGGAGTCTGCATGCCCAAGAGCAGCTTTTGGGGGTGGCCAGCCCCTGGGAGGTGCCACCGATAGCTGGGGATGTGTAGTTGGGACAGAGTATTCAAGCATATGGGCTGTTTGAGCTACAGAGGTGTAGCTTTTCACACGGCACGGGGAACTGGGGACCCAGCAGCTGTTCCCTCCAGGCTTTGCTCAGCTCCCCGTGAGCAGTGCAGAAGTAGCTGGCAGCATGACATGGAGTGGGAAAGTCAGCATCCTTGGTGCTCCTTGTCTCTGTGTGGTTTCCAGCAGCTGTGCTCCCCTTGGCATGTTCAAGCACCCATGGACTGGCAGCGTGTGATGACCCCACCAGTGGCAGTGGCGTGAGTTGAAGGGCAAGGATGTGAACCTGGCACCAAGGAGGGTCCGTAATCATGGGAATACTTACAACCAAATCCTGTGATGCCTGCAAAGATATGTGGCAGGTGGGGCAGCTGCCGTGGCCTCCGGAGGGAGAGAGGGCTGCTATAGCAAAGGGTGAGGCTCTGTGGCTTATCTGGAGGCACACAATGACAGATGCCCTTGCTTAAAAGGGGCATTGTGCAAGCAGAGAAGGGGGCCACTCACTGGGATACAAGTAATCTCAGCTTCTTCTACAAACTAATCTGGGTGGCCGCCTGGGTGCAGGGCATGTGAGCTGGTCCCATCACATTGCCAGACATCAGGCACAAGGGAGACGCTCCTGCCAGACTGTGGATTTCACAATTTTCCAGGCTCTTCCAGGCCAGGGACATTATCTTGTCACTTAGAGCACAAAGGGTTGATTCATAAAATGGAGGGTGTAATCCAAAACCCAGTGTTACCAACCAGGTCTGACCCACTTTGGATTAGCTGCTAACAGCGAAGAGGGTCCTGAGTACATCCATACCTCTGGAGATGCAGCTCACTGGTAGAAGGTGCTCCAGGTTGCAAATCCAAAGAGTCAGTAGCTTTCATTGGAAGATAAGGGAGTTTCTCAGGTGTGCTGTGGCTGTGAGAACAGCCTCCTGTGACCCAAGCCCTCTGGCCACCCCTCCTGAGCACATCGCACCTCTTGGCAGGTAAATGCTGACCTTCTCTAGCCCAGATGACTGGGGACCGTGGAACATGCAAATTGGTTTGGCTGCGCCTTGCTCAGGCCTCCCCAGCTTCTGCAGGCTCAAATCTCTATACAAGTACAGCTACTCAAGCAAAATAGACCAAATTTAATGACTTCTAGAGTAAAGCTCCCAAAAATCTTTCCCATCCATCTTGGGAAAAGCATATGCAAGGTTATAAATATAGATGGAAAAAACACGAATGCTTCTTTTAACACTGTTAAAATACTACTGGCCGCATATTTTTTGAGAAGGTAAAGGAGAAAATAGCACCTAAGAGCTGCTAATAGTTCCTAGACACAGCTATTAGCAGACTCAGCAGAACAAATTAGTTTGTTTATCAATGAGGAGAAGATGAAATCTGTGGCTATTAATGGCCCAAAAGTAATCCTTGGCATAGATAGAGAAACATTAGAAGAGGTGATGACACGCTGCTGAGGACAAGTAATGAACAACAAAAGTAACAAATAACTTTCAGAGTGGAGAAGTGCTGGAAAAATAACTTGATCAGCATCAATTAAAAAATATCCATTTTCAGCACTGATGCCATATCTGTTCTTCTTCATGTCGCGGAAGTTCACAAGAACAACCAAATAGGATCTTGACCTGGTCCTCAGGCGCAACCATGAGAGGGGCCATTAGTCCATCAGGGTGCTTTTTTCCAGTGTCCATAACTGTAGGTACTAAAATCTCACGGTGTCACCACCATGGCTTCCACAGCAGGTGGCATCACAGGCACCACTTGGAAAACAGTCATGGATGATCTGGATAAGCCTTTGGTAAAATAGTGAAGGAGACCTGGTCCTCGGTCATGATGCTGGAAAGCATGGGCAGGCCAGCAGAGAGCAGCAGACATAGCAGAAAGTGATGGGTGCTAAAACCAGCCAAGGCAGAAAAGCGATAAAGAGAAAAATGCCAGAAAATGAAGGAATGGTTTTCAGTGGCTCAGACTGGATTTGTTCCCTGCTGTAAAGTGGTCTCAGGAATGGAAAATAAATGGTCATGTTGCTTCTGTGTTTTCTGCCACTGCTCATCTCCACAGCTGTGGATGTACTGTGGACATCCGCCAGTTTCCCCAATGATAAAATTGGGGTCTGCAAGTGATACTGTACACACTTTATGCCGAGTTTTGCTATGAAGATGCTTTTGGAGATTTTGGCTAACACTGCCCTGATACCATTGTCCCCAGGTGTCACTTTTCTCCAGAACATGTGGCTTGGAGGTGTCTTTCACTCCTTTTCTTTCGCAGGGTGCTCTGAGCTTCAGCACTTCAGGTGCCTCCAGCTGGGTTGGGACCTGAGACAGGAGCTGTGATTTCTTCCTCCTTCCCTCTCACTCCCACAGCATCACCCACATGGCAATTGGTGTTCACTGACCAGCGCAGCTCTGTGCCAAAGGGGCTTTCTTAACACAGCATCCAGCAGCAAATAAAATCCAACCCACCACTGCTCTTGTGAGCAGTGGCTGCTCCCAGGTATCCATCTTCCTGGTGTTATCACTAGCTACACTGGTGATTCCTCGCTCCTGGGATGCTCCTCCAGGGCTGGGAGGTGCCGAGGATTTGCAGAAGGGTTGACACCCTCCCTGCTCATGGTTGGCTGGACCCCACAGTAGAGTGCTGTGATCTCCCCTGCCAAGGCATGGGGACTCCCAGGTCCGATATCATTAATTATCACCAGGTAAGTGGATTGTTTTGAGCACTTAAAGCTACTTTAAGGATTTGGATGCACACCGGTAACTGGTCTGTAGGCTTGCCTATGGGTTCCTAGACAAGGAGGTGTAAATCCTACTGATAAGGCTTGTTAGTGTTAGGGGGCTGTGGAGGGGAAGGCTGGGGGTGTTTGGAGCCAGGCACAGGGATCTCCAGGGGCCGGAAGGGGTGAGCCCACCGCTGCAGCCTCCTTCTCCTGCTGGGGAGCCCCTGCCTGGGGTTAGGCACTGGGGTGCTGCGGGCAGTCGGGGTCAGGCTGATTTACAGCAGTGGAAGAGCCGGGGCTGTTAATTCAAAGTTGCCGCTTATCGGTGTTTAGAATGCAAACTCCGATCTGTTGGTTAGCGATTTGGCCTTTGCTGTAAATAGAGGGGCCCCGTGCTTTGCTCTGACATTTTTGTCTTTATTATCTTGTCTCAGCCTCCAGGGGAGGTGGGAGAGTTATTTAAGGCTGACCTTAGTGGAAGGAAAATGAACAACTCCCTTACCCCACCCTGTTTTTCTCTCCGTAACAACTGTTGCATTGAACTATCTGTGAGAGATACTTAATCCTCCACCATCCCTGCAAATATTTTGTAGATCAATTCACCCTGCTGTGCCTAGAGAAAATAATGGCAAAGAGATCAAGTAGAACTATTGTCAGGAGTGAAAAAATAGATGTTTGCATCGTTATCTCTCCAAGAAAACCATTGAGGATGGGCCTTGACCTTATCAAATGCTGGAGCTCACCACTGAGCCTGTCTTGCATTGCTGTGGTTCAGGTCTAATTCAAACCTACGTTTCACATGAGCTTCAAAGCCAGTTGCTCCATCCCAAGCACGTACAGAAACACATGATAGTGGCTGTTTTGTGCTGGAAGGAGTATTTTGGATTTGGGGAAATTTAGATCAGGACTCAAACCCTCTACAGTTCTGGAGGAGAGGATACAGGGGATGCGCAAGGAGTCTGGGCGGGCCCCACCACTTTGGGACGTACAGGGTTCGGGGAGGCTTGCAGTATAGAGATCAGCATGTGCATGTGCTCAAGCTGCTCCAGGGTGATATACACCATGTACAACATGGTTTAAGTGAATTAATTAAGAGAGACAGGAAGAAACCCTCATTCATTTGAAAGACATGCTTGGAAGTCTGAAAAATGTCTAATCTTCAAATACTCATTTTGCTGACCTGCCACCACCAACCCTACCAGCTGCACAATGAGAGTGCTGCAAGGATATGGTAGCGCATCCGGGGTGCAGTCATGTAGGGCTTTAAATCCCTTACCTAATTTCTGCAAAACTCTCTATTCAGTTAAAAAAAAAAACAAACAAACCAAAAAAAGGCAACAACCTCCCCCTCCTGATCAGTTTTCAAGGCATTTCAGATATTTTCTGCTTTCAGCCATGCCAGAAAAATGTCAGAGGTCCTCTTTTCCCTAGAAAACCTATATTTTCCCAAAACACCATAATGAACAAGTGTAGGAAAATTGAAAACAAATTCTTTGCAGTGGAAAGAGCAGTACCTTTTCTGGTCCCTGGGGGAAAAAACAAGTCTGATTTGAGCTGGATTAGCAGTACAAATGACAGCTCAGGTCAGCCGCGGCCTTATCCGAATCAATTCCTGTTTCCAGGGGGGTAGTGCATGTGTGTGCACATACCTGCGGCTATAGGATTTGTAAATAATTGAGTTCTTCTGATCCGTACCATCACAGCACAAGAAGAAAGATTTGGTCCTGAGGGGGCTGACAGAGGTTCAAGCCCCAGATCTGCCACTTAGACGCTTCTTCCCAAAGCTGTTTAGGCATGTAATTACTTTTCAGGCTCTGCACCTGGTCTGAGTCTCTCTGATTCTCTGCCTTCTTTTATCTGTCAGCCTTTTACAGGGACAAGAGTACTCCTCTACTTCCCAAGCATGTAATGAAGATGAATTCATTACAGCTGTAGCACTTTAACAAGCACTGTGAAGATACAGGGTATCGTTACAAGTCCTAAATTAGGAAACTCCCTCTCAGAGGGTGCTGGGGTGCCGGCATGCGTGATCCAGACCTGTGCAGGTGATGCATTAATCTACTTCTGTCCATGATTCTGGAAGGGATTTAACCAGAGAAAGAGTATGGCTTTCATGTAAAAGCCAAGTTAGCAGCAGTGACTGGAATTAGTTCCCTGAAATGTAACGATAACTCTGGAACAGTAAACACTTATGTGGCCTTGGGCATCTCTTCTGGTCTCCCGGGGTGCATTCCACTTCCTGGGCATCCTGTATCCCATCCACCACTCCCACATGGGTGCAGCAGATGCCTTGGGTCATCTAAAATAGTCCTTATGCTTAAGCAAGCAGGGTTACTCCAAGAAGGGTGTTCAACACATCTAGGATTGCGGTTGCATAGCCTGGTTACATGCAAACCAGACCATGCTACCAGGCACAGTGCACACGCCGGTGTTCCTACATGGCCAGCATTACTGGAACTGAACAGAAATAGTGAGAAATGCTGGGAGAGAAAGCACGTAGCAAAGGCACCCCCCCTGGTGTGTTACTATTTAAAAGAGACCTCCCAACTACTGTTCCCTGCATAATTGTGCAATTGGTAATATCTTGGCAAAGAAAGGCTTAGATCAGCTCATCTGCAAACAAGGGACCATTTTCCACCTCCAAAAGTTAACATTTTGCATGAGTGCAAGCTGGGGCTCTCCTGCTGTAACAGGTCCCAGGCTGGATTTTGTGTACTGCCTGCAGGCAAGACGGCTGACTTGATTCTGGACAGCAGAAAGATGCAAGAGCCAAACTCAGGATGCTAGACCAGAAATATATCTTTTTTATTCTTAATATCATGTCAGCAGCAGCACGACTCCAAAATGAAAAATAATTCTGTTTCATATTTCTTTACACAGAGAGACAGACAGACAGATCCACCCACAGCAGCAGCAGCGACAACAGCAAGAGACTGCTCAGCGAGGCACTGGGACACGCAGATACCGCAGGGTACAGAGGGGCCTGGCTCCAAGGAAGGCTTTTCTCCTTTATTCTTCCCTCACCGGCCCATGCTCCATCTATGGGAGGGTTTAATCTGGGCTGACCCATCACCTTGGCTTTCTCCAGGTCACTTTTCATAGAGCTTGCAGCCACATTTGGTGAGGTCTAGGGAAATGGCATAAAGGCTCCCATGACCCACCCAAAGGACACGAACTCGTGCTTAGCTCTAAGCAGGCACATAATCCTACAAATCTGCTCCACTGTCAGGTAAAGGGGATTTATAGCATCTTTTGGTGGAGGGTGTGACTGGACAGATCCTCAGTCTTTTCCTCTGAGCAATCTCATTCAAGGCAACTCTACAAATCTGACCAGCTTTGTGCGCAATACTTAGGGGATACTTTAAGATGAAATGGAAAGCATGGGAAAAATCTAAGAAGACTGAGGAAAAAGCCTAAAAACAGGAATACTGGAGGGCTACAGGAAATCCCAACAATATCAGAGATTACAGCAGGGGCTGTGGGCGCCTCTGCAGCCCACAGGAAGCCGATGGGTGATAGAGACCAAATGTTCCCTGATACAAGAGAGTGGATGAAGGGAAACTTGAGGATACGGTGCCTCTAGTAGTGGGACTGGTATGGGAAGCAGCAATAATCTGTGTCGACTAAGCCAGGGCAACATCAGAATATCAGCTGCTTCAAGGGAAAATTGTGTTTTAAAAGATTCTATCAAGTGACTTGAAATAAGTTTGTCTTTAGAAAAGGAATACCATCTAGTGGCCCAAAAAGGCAATAAGGAAGTGCAATGGCAATTAGAGAATCAGATGAATTTAGAAAATGAGAAGGAAAAAACAGATGAAGTATGGAGAGGGATTAACATATATAGTGCAGTGATTCACCCTGGAGCAAGGGAGAGCTCAAAAGGGACCTGATCATAGTAAAAGCAAAGCTAAAATTAGACACTTGCAAAAGCAGATTGGGATGCAAAAATTAAAAATAACTGCTGTAGCTGAAGGAAGTGGTGGAGATAACTGGATCGGGAGCCATCAGAGGAAGATGATTTCAAGGATGATATGGGAAAATGGGAGAAGAAAGAGAAGTTGAGAATAGCAGCATATCCCACAAAGACTACAAGTGCTGCCCCAGGGCAGACAGGTATGGCAGGTCAAACTGCTGCAGCTTTCAAAATGAAAACAAATATTGCCCAGGTAGGTGCAAATATGAAGCCACTGACAGAAAGTGCAACAGTAGAGTGTAGGACTTACAGAAACTGCTTCAGATTTTGAATTAAATGCAGATTCAGTGGTAAATTGTTTAAAGCATGTGCTCCACCAGCTTCATTGCACATTGGGCACCTCCTTGATGAATATGTAATCATGCCATCGTGGCCATTTAATCAAATTGCCCAGCAGAGTGGTAAGACAAGGATGCAACTGGCAGAATTAGCATCAGTCCATAAGCTCGAGGAAAAGGGATTCTCTTTAATGAACTGATGGGGAGCTGCTCTAATGTCAGCAGGACATTATACCATTTACCAGCCACCCACTCCAATGGAGCACAGGAGTCTCCATTGTCCCTTGGCAGCCCCAGGACTGAGTCAGACTCCTTGGACACTGGATGAATTAGGAGAGCTAGCGGCACAAAAGCACACCCATAACTCACAGCAAACGCCCATATGGCAAAATGCAGGGGAAGAAGCACTTTACAGAGTTGCTTTCACATTAAGAGGCAAACGAAATACTTTTACTCATATCCCACAGGGCCAAGACACCTCCCCTGCTGCACATGCTTGTGTTAGGAAAGTGTTTGAATGATGATATCCTGAGGACAAAGAAAAGAAGTTGTCTTATGTAGATGATATTCGGGGGACTGCAGCTGCAGAAGAAAGAGGTACAAGAGGGAAGTAGCTGAGTTTTAAAATTAATAGACCAAATGGGATTTAAAATCAATTTGAATACGGCACAATTAACGCAACCCCAGGTTAACCGTTTGGGAATTGGAACTGGTGAAACAAGAAGATGGATAGATGCTAGAAAGGTTAAGCCTTCTGTGAAATAGACACACTAATCAGCCCCAACACTGAAGAGTGTTGGGAAGATTTAATTTCTTATGGCAGCATATCTATAACTGTGTTAGTATCTGTGGTAGTATATTCATCTTTGCTAGTACTAGCAGAGCATTATGGAAATGACAGAAAAAGAATCAGGAAGGGAGCTGGAGCAAAGAGCAAGACAAAGCTTTATTTAACATGAAAGAAGCTGCTTGAAAAGCTCCTGCATTAAAATTCCTAGTCAAAGGAAATTTATTTGTAATAAGAATTTCAACATAAGCTGATTCTGTGGGAGCAGTACTGTTACAAAAAATAGTGCAGGAAAATGGATACCCGTAGCATATGAGTCCTCCTCTCCCCTTGGAGGGGCTGGACCAAAATTTCTCTGGTTATGAGAAAGCCTGCTTAGAGGCAGTCTGTGCTGTGATGGTCTTTGAAGCTTTCCCCTCGACAGTCCAGTGGTACCCCAGTCTACTCATACTCTGCTGTCAAGCACAAAGAGAAGAAATGGGTATTAATGGGGATATCCTTTTAAAGGAAGCCAGTAATAAACCATGTGCACTCATGGGAGTGCTAAATCTGAACAAGGAGGAAAATAATCCAAGATACTGCTATTAGTGGAATGAGGAAACAAATAGTGGGGAAACTAGAGAAAGGATCATGCCAAGGAGCTTACAGACTGTCAATAACAGACAAACCCCTCTACACAATATCTCTACAGAAAGCTACTATGCTGATAATAGAATAAAATACTGGGTGAATGATAGGGAGAAAGGCAATGGCAAGCACTTAATGGGACACCCATGAATAAAACAGGATGTTTATTTCACAAGCTTAGAGGGAGAGCGGTAATAAAATATATGTAAAGGATGTTAAAGTACATGGAAAGACTGAACACAATACTGAGAAAAAATTTTGTGAACAAATAGATAAATTGATTCAGAGTTTGTTTACTGCAGCTCCAACCAGGAATCAGCTAAAAGAGAAGATGGGATTGATAATGTGGCTGGCTCAACAAGAGCAAGTTATCTTAGACTGTTGTAATAAGTTACGTAAAGAAGTACAGGGTACTCTGGAAAAACTGGAAAGAATATGTATTTGGCTCCAAATGCAGCAAGAAAGAGGACAGAAAAACCCCTGCATGAGGTGTGCAATGATGCAAAAGTGGACTAGTAAAAGAAAGGTGCCAACTGCATTGGCTAAACCAAGGACCTTGGCAAATACTGCAAAGGGATCATCCAGATAAATTGTCTAAAACTAAAGATGGGTATCAGTATCTGTTCCTATGAATATCTAGTCAGGATGGGTTGATGTGTTCTGCCTAAAAGGAGTACAGTGGCTGGAACTATTAAAATGCTGTTAAAGAAAATTGCCCATAGGTATGGAACAACAGCTGAGATAGGATGACAAGAAGAGTTGTAAGTGAAGTAACTTAAGCCTTAATGAGTAACACGGGAATTAAGTGAGGACTGCATATATCCTACCACATGCAATCCTCCCGACTGGTAGAAAGAAATGAGTCAGACTATTAAAAATAGACTAAAGAAAATTGTATGACAATATCAAAGAATCATAGGCTGAAAAGTCAAGCTCAATATTAGTAGCTTTAAGAAGCAGTGACAGATTATGGACTGGCTTATGATCCTATCATATTTTGTTTGTCCCAGACCCCAGAATACTATGGTAGGATAAAGAAAAAAACAAGGCTCAAGTAGAAGAAGCAACATGAGAAAAATAGGTAAAATGAGAAAGGACAAATCCAATTTATATATGGCTTATGAAATAAGGGGTCAAGAAATGTATTTGAAATCAGATAAAAAGGAACAAGCCTTAGAGACAAAACGGAAAGGGACCTATTATGTTACTAATAGGATAAGTCCTCTAAGATATTAAATAGATGACGGCAATGGTAAAGACAAATGGGCTCGTGTTTCTCAGATGTCCCCCTAAGGGGCCAAAAAATTCTGGAATCTGTCATTAATTTGTCAAGAACACAGACACAGAAAATGCCCCAAATAGGAACCTCCGGCGCCTGTTCAGCCTAAGCCCCCGCACTTACAGCATGCCCCAGCGCAACCTCATCTCTCGGAAGCAAGGGAGCGCAGCCTGTGTGGTGTTTACCTCCTGTGTGGCGACAGCAGATCTGTTTATGTGCTTGCATACTAACGGGGCTGGCTTATGCTTTGAGTTTTGCTTATTTTCTATTTTCGTAGGGCAACAGATTTTACTACAGCTCCTTGAACAAGCAACAGCTGACAGAGTGATGAAGCAGCCATGCAAACTCTGAGGCAAAGCGGAGGAGCTGAGGGCTCCTGCAGTTGCAAGGATTTTTAACTTGGTTTTTCATTCCATATTAAAAGCTTTGGTCTTTTTATAAATTGCATTAATTTTAGACATTTAACAAGGCAGATAATGACTGTGAAGACCTTTGGAGAACTAGAGGCAACACCATCAGACCTTTATGGCCAGATCAGGAAGCAAACACCTCCATGGAGGCTCCCTACTCAGTCCTGTCCAGGGGCCTGGTGTCACTGCAGGGTTTACAGCATGCTTGCTGCAGTCATGGGCAGTAACCCAGGAGCTGGAGACCACTAAAGGAGAGAAGAAACAGCGGCCTGCAGGCCAGTAACATGGCATTGCTATTGTTAACAAAATCATAAGCTGTGCATTAACTATACAGGCTTCATTGTTACATCTTGCCTATTTGAAGGTTTATTTTCTTTATTTTAGTCTGTTTTACTGAAGTCACCTAAAAGATTTTCATGCCTAGATAGGTAACCTATGACCTAACTGCCCTAGTCTTGCATAGCTTGTTCCAGCTACTTAATCTAATAGTAATAACTTAAGACCCCAAATTAAAAATTGTTACGGCTCTTAAGGGAGCATTGAGAGTTACAGCTGAAGATCTGGATCCACCCAGATTGGGAAATCATAGCTGAAGCTTTGGAAAAAGTGCTCTAAAATTACAATAACTGAATGAACGCAGTAGTTTTATTCATTTACAGGACAATCCTCTGAGGAGGAGCAACTTGAGGAGAGTAGCTAGCCCTAGTGTTGAACTGCTGATTTCAGTAATGGCCTTTTAAGCAATTTAGGAGGAATTTAGGAGGGGGTTCAAATAAGAAAGGAAACAGAAAGGAGGTATTAAAACAGATGGGAGACTAAGTACTGTCAGTAGCTAAGTAGTTAAAATTTGAGAGAACTGGGGGTTAAGCATGTGTATGTGAAGGTCTGAAAGGGGATAAAATGTAATGGATTGTAAACTATTATGACTGAGTCACAGTAGAAGTAACACTGGAAAGAAACAGTATATTTAAGTGTTGGAGGATACTTCATAGTCAAAACTTAACTGTTAAACCTTGCATTTTCTTAAAGAGGAAACTATAAAAATCACATATAGTGGATAAGGATGGTAAAAGTCTATATAGAAATGTTATAACTGATCATGAAAACAACTAAGTGTAATTCTCCCCTTCACTGTCCCCCACAGCTGTTTAGCTGCCTCCACGCATCCCAAGCCCAGCTCTGATACTGCACAGCTGCATAACCTTGGGCCAAACTTCTGAGCAAACTGCTAAGTTATGAGACAGCCTGAAAGAAGATAAGAAAGGGAAAAGCAGGGGGAGGAAAACTGAGAGCTTTGAGTCAGATCAAGCCGTTAATATCTACAGTGAAAGCTGGATGAAACTGGGTTTGAGCATCCTAACCACATGTTACCTTACTCAGAAATGGCTAGCAATAGCATTAGTCATACACCTGAGCTACAGCTGGTGACAGTGATATTGGGATAGCTAAGAACAAGGTAATGCTGTTCCTGTCTTCGTAACAGACTGGAAAAATGAAAGCATGTGAAATCCTCCCAAGGACTGGAAAACTTGGGACACCAATGGCCTCACTTAATCAGCAATAACTGATAAACTCAGGCCACCAAAAGGCCGATGAGGCTACTCAGGGCTACCAGCACACAAGCACACTGATAGCTGTGACTGCTTTCTGCTATAAAGGATTGCAGTGGGGCTCTTGAATACTCTCTGTTGTGGCAGCTTTTGAAAGAGGGCTGGAAAGGGGTGCCGATGATCTGGTCTGGCCAGGACTTGCTTTGTGATGCTTGTGCTAGGGAGGATGCAGGTAGATAAGAACTGCTGTATGTCAGACAGGCAACTCCTGGCTTAGGTCAATTTAGAGGTACAGAACAGCTTATTGCAGCCTGGAGGGGTGGTACAACTCAGGGTTTCTTGCCTAAGCATCCCCTTGTGTGAGAAGCTGAGAGGAGGCTGGGAGCCGGAATTTTAAACATAGGGCTGGTTCAGGCAGTAAAGCTTCTCAAGCAGCTCTGCATTTCCTGACTGCGCGAGGATGTAAGAGGCAGGACATGGTGGGGACTGAGGGTCCCTCCTGAAGTTGCTATAGGATTTGCTTTAGGGCTAAAAAAGCAGAAAAGCAGATTAATTTATTCTCTCAAACTGCAAAAAATAGATTCTCTCTCTCTCTGATAAAGAAGCTTTTCTCCTCTTCCTTGCACCCAGGAGCCTAGCACACAGTTCTTGACCTCAGCTTTGTAGCTTGGCCATGCCTTTGGTCTGTGCTAAGGCTCTTCCAGCAGTCAATAGAACAGCTACGCCAAAAAGCCAGCAGCCCTTGGGTCTGTCTGCCTACCCTCCTCTGAGCTGGCCCTACATACAAAAGTGGAAAGCTCTTGGGGTTGCGTGGTGACAGGCAGCGGTGCAAATGTTTGAAGAAGATGGGTAGGAGTTATCAGTTGGGAACTAGGCAAGGGCAAAGCAGGAGGTTTTGGGATTGTGAGGGAAGAGGAGAAGGAAAGAGCCCAGTTCTCATATTAACTGATAACATTGAGCGCATTAATCAGCGAGTGGAGCTCATCCCTTACGCTCTCCAGGGAGTGACAGATCGTCTGAGGACTATCCAGGAGCTCAATGCTGTGGGTGTAGGGCTCGTATTTCACTGAGAAGGGCCGCTTGATGTGTGCTGCGTAGCTCCTGTAAAGAAAGGGTGCAGACAGTTGGTACAAGAGATGCGTCCCGAGTCTCTCCCTAGCCATTACCATTCACTCAGATCACAACAGGTTAGTGCCTCCTTTAGACAGTTTCTAGACAAAAGCTTTGGTTTCCCACCTCTCTAGCTCCACAGGGCTACTGCAGTAGTTAAGATCCCTCCTGTTAAGCAAGGAAGACCATAAGTTTGACTGCAGGTTTCAGTGGGCTGAACACAAGGGCTTGCATCAAACTGGAGAGTACACTGCACTGGCGAACTCCGTGGCCATTGCCAGGCACTCTCTAATGCAATTTATTTTATTTCTGTTTCAAAAATGCCAAGGAGATTTAGAAGCTAACTGCAAGAAAAGACCATAGTATTGTAGTATTATATCCCTAAATCCTTTCTGACATTCATTTATTGACTAATCTCTGCTAGGGGAGGGAGGAACTAGCTGCAAGCTGTGTTAAGAATAGATCTGACAGGCAGTGGCTCAGGCCTGGGTGAGAGTATGAGCATAGCATCACCAGAGCCATATGCTTGAGCAAAGTGGTGTTACCGTACCCAAAGCCAACTGGAGTTTAGATCTCAGTGATGAACACGACTTTACTTGATACCTCTCAAGAGCAAGACCTTGCTGCTACTTTTCTAATGAAGAAGTACATGCCCAGGTGAAAAAAAAATCAAGGGTAAGTTTTCTCCAAAATTGCTCATGTTCACCTTGGATTTGTATGCTTCACAAGGTAGGGTGGCTTTTTTCTTTCGTGGATATGTAAATATGGAGCTGGGGATCTATATTTAGGTACTTATGGCTACAGTTTTATGCTGGAAAGGCCTGGGAAGGTGAGGGGACGAACAACACTAGCAGCAGGCATGCTCCTCTCCTCTACTGCGGCTTCACCCTTTCACTCCTGAATGCCTTAGCTTAGGGTACCCTCTTGTGGCTACCGTGGGTGTGCTCTGGCGATGGGCTCTGGAAAGCGCATCCGTTTCTCAGATGCTCTGGCTGGTATTGCGGGGAAGCCTATTCCTGAATTGCCGGGGTTTGGGGAAAACGCAAGACAGGGCCAAAGGGCAACATGGTCAAAGCCGCAGGCTGCTGCTTGCAGGGAAACCAAAACAAGTGCAAAGGAAGGGGATTTCTGCATGCTCACATTGACCACCTCCTAAAGGTGTGGCTTATCTCAGTTCAACCAGGTGAAATCTGGTTCACCTCCCTTATTAATGCTAACAGCCACAGCGATGACTCGTACCACAACTGCTAATGGTTAGAAACTTTCCCTCCAACACGGATGTGTTCACTTAATGCCTATTTGAAACATGCAAGTATGACATGGGTGCTTGGAAGGACACTGAGGGTGTGTGTCCATGCTAGAAAACTGCTGGGAAGTTTTCTTTTGGGGAAAAGAGGCTTTTATTGAGGGATAACACTGAAAATCAGGTCTGTGGTGGCAGCTGCCAGTAATGCAAAAAAAATAGATGTTTTAAATTTTTTGCCTCATAGAGTAACATCTGTGTGGTCTCTGAGCTCTTTCAAGAGAATCATTTACAGTGCTTGTCACTATCAAATCACTCTAGTCTAATCTTGGCTGTGTATGGGTTGCATTTTTCCTTTTTAGATGCAAGGAAATGACTCATTAGGCAACAGCTTAGGAATTTTGTTGTTTTAAAGCAACCTAGCATGTATGAGAGGACAGGCTCCCCCAGGTGCTCGCTTTTGAGCAGCTGGACTCCAGGTTGTATGAACAGTACAAGTGAGGGTAATAAAAGCAGAAGGTGAAAAATAGCAGTCCTCACCACATCACTTATGTGACACGCCCCACTTGCAGGAACTGCAAAGTCATGTATATTGTGTAATACTTTTGTCTCATCCTTTCCTAAGCTAAGACAAAATGGTACAGGCAAAGTTTTCCTCTGTCAGTCAAATGTTAAGGAATTGAGCTTTCCTCCTTGGGCAATTCAGGATATAATCAAGAAAATGCTTTTCTGAACAGATAACCATGTGTAGAGCTGCCACTCTCCATCCTGTCTGCAGCCCCATGGAACAGGGAAACCCAGTTATGTTGCTGAGATGCTGTCTGGGGTCTGTTAACCCATGCTAATCAGCCTAGGAGACAGAAGTTCCTTTTTATCCATGCATAAATCTATCTGCATAAATCAAATCTTTCTTGTTTGTATATGACCTACTAATGATGCCTGGAGGGGTTTTTTGCTGTTTGACTGATAAATGAGCAAGTTGCCCAGCAGCTGCTCAGAAAAACATATTCCTGCATCCTTAATTCAGAGAATGACACCATTTTGAGCAGTTCTTCATCCCTCTCCTAAAACTTGCACCCAGAGAGCAAACTTTAACATGATGCAGAAGCCTGTTTTCAGAAAGACACATACTGGTGAGATGCTCCCAGCCAGTACCTGACCTCTATCACTTGGCCCTTTTACAGCAAGGAAGAAGAGGGGATCCTGGTGTGTGGTTTGGGTCTCCAATTTCTGGACCACCTTTTATGATGCTTGGACTCCCTTAGGAACTGGAGATAGTCTGTAACTTTTTCCTATGAGAACTAAGCATACAAGCTAGATTTTTCCCTTCTCTTGCACCCTCAGTTCTGCTTCCAAGAACTCCTCCCACTCCATCACACTCCTTCACACCATGCTCTTGAGTCCAGCGTATTTCTGGGGGGCTCTTGGGCAAATCTAAGGGACTGAAGTTGGAGTCTGTACAAAGTGGAAAATCATTTTACTTTAAAAGACCTGATATCAGTTTCCAGAGTACTTCTGAGACCTGGAACTGAAAGCAGACATGGTTTCAAGCCCTGCTTCAATATATTATAGCTTAATTTCCTTCTGTTTGGGTCTCTCTCACTGCCCAGTCCTACCTCAGTTTATTTTTGGCGTCGCTGAAGCTCTCAGACACAAAATATACGGACTGGTAGTTCTGGTCCTGGTAGGGTTGAACAGCAGCAGCGTCAGGGTCAAAGTCCCGCACCTCTGGCTCATCTGACAAGGAATGCTACGGACACAGCAGAAAAATGCTGTCATGAAATTAAAGGGATCTGAGAGCACATGTGATAAACAGAGATGGAGAACAGATTTGGTATAGTCATTTGAATTATGCAAAGGAAGAAGGTGTTTTGCTTATACGGTCTAGGGCAGAGAGGCAAGTTATGCTGGGACTGACTATGAGCTCCCCATAGGAAGACAGGAGCCCAGCTCCATAGGCTTTGACTATCCCATTCTGTCTGCAGAGCCCAAACTCCACCGTAAACCAGTAAAGCTGTGAAAGGAGAAAGAAAAATGCATAGGGGACGCAGCTCATTAACTTCATCTCCCTGCCACTTCAGAGCCCTTCCATCATGGCCAGGATCTGGGGTTGTTTAAAATGAAAAGGAGCCTGTCACTTTGTCTCCTCTCCTTTCCTTGCACCCATCACTGCCAGAGCAAAGTGCTAAACTAAGCTGCTGCCACACTGGGACAGATGGAAAATGTGTCCCTGCACTGATTCCCTGGTACCCAGCTGCTGTTTGGTGCCCTTAGAGCAGGACAGGTCACCTTGCTGAGGGAGAAGCAAAGGAAGCGGATGTCATTTAATCCCATCCCAAAGAGTCCCAGCAGTGCTGTCATTAGAAATATGATGCTTGATGATACTCTGCTGTCCAAGAAAATTGGGTTAATGTGGATGCTAGCTCTGCTGTTTAACTGATCTCCACTCACTGTCATTGTGCAAGAGCAGGTCTGGAGCAGCTCAGGTATGCGCTCTGAGCCTGCAAATCTGGGAAGGCCAGGCTGGACCAGTCCCCTTGATGCCACAGAAGTGCTGCTGGAGGGGTTGGGGCCCCCATCCAGCAAAGAAGAGAACTTACTGTGGAAAGTTTCTCGATTTCTTCATCGGTTGCTCCCAGTGATGCCAGCCCAATGTCCTGGGAAGAGAAGGAAAGGGGCCAGCATCAGGACAGATTTAGTCCTACGGCCTTATGCTTGGATTGCTGTTCTACTGCCTTGAGACAAAAGATATTGTTGCCCTGCACTGCTATGCATCTGCTGAGGCTTCATCATGCTCAGACTGAAAACACTTTACTGCAGAGCCTGGTATTTTCACTCTGTGTTAGGGTTCTCAGCCCTTCACTAAGGCTCCTGAATATTGTGTTTAGTATAAATAAATCCTAGAACAAGAAGTGCTTAAGTGGTGAGACTGGGTTTGGTTTGGGTTCCCACATTGTGCCTTGTCCTCTCAGGGACAAAGGCACAGATGACCACCTTACCTGAGAGAACTGGGCAAACGTCTTGTCAGCCAGCATCGGGACATGCCCCAGCAGCTCGTGACAGCAATCCCTGCCAGTGCCCAGGGGGAAAGGAGGAAAACACGGTCAGCAGCAGACAGAGTTTGTCCATTAGGGGGAAAAGTTAACTGTTGACCAGGTGGGATGTCTGGGCAGGGGAGGCCATTGGGGCTGGGCGATACTCACGGCTCAGGGGAGTGCATGGGAGAGGATGCGTGGCGGATGTACTGTGTGCACTGGAAGACACGGAAGGCCAGGCTGGCGAGGAAGTCCCGCGCCGACAGCAAGCCAGCCACTGGCCGTAGCTGGAAGCCGGTCCTCTCTGAAACAATAAATACTGTCTCTGGGGAAGTGCGTGGTCCATGTGCTGTGCTGGTGTCCCGCATTCCCAGCACAGACAGCAAAAGGATCAATACCGGAAACTAAAGGGCTTCTGCTGTGCCAAGTATAATCTTTTTGCTCCTACTAAGGAGTAACATCTGCTCTTTAGGTGTTCAGTGGGATCATTTGGCTACAGGCTTGACCTTCAGTTGCAGCTCACTATGTTTGGCTACAGTCTCCACTGCCTAGGGTCTCCCACTGTTCCCTTTGTGCAACATACAAGCTGTCACCAGCTCTCCTCCCATATCTTAGCTCACATGTTTCTCCTTCGGGTTTGAGTTTCCCAGCTGTAGCTGCCATCACCATGCTGGAGCCCTAGCAGCCCCTTTACCTGGGTCCCCCAGACTCATACTTACCTTTCAGGAAGCGGGAGACCTCTTCCAGCTGAGGGATGTTATTCTCATTGTAGCCACAGTATTTCTCCAGTAGGTTAAAAGCTTCGAGGTATTCCTTGCAGGCATGGGTGGGATACAAGCTCTTCAGGGTGCTGTACACCTCCTTCCTTCAGGAGGAAAGGTGGCAGACATTTAGTGGCTTGATATGTCTAGTCCTCTCCTGTCTTCTGGTTATATGCTACCAAAACCTTATACCTCTACCTTTCTTGTCCTTACACCTTTCTCCTCCACTAAGTCTGTGTTTGTGCACACTGATAGGAGTATGTAAACATATAGATGCACATTCAAATGAGCCTGAGTAGTCATATCTGCACAGACCTGTTTCTTACCTTGAAGTTCAGAAGATTGTATAAAAGGTATTAACTGGAATGAAAATATTCCCTGTAGGTTAGCTCCTACAGTTGCACTATGAAGACAGTCAATATAACCAGGAGATTACCTTGTTTAGGAGCCTGTGTACTCACTGATATGAGCTGCCCTTCTTTTCAGTGATGTTCCTGGGAATAGTCATGTTCAAAGGAAACATTTTCCTAAGTGAGGTACAATGCAGATATTCATCCCAGGACTCATACTTCTTTCTGCAGCTATGATAAGCACCCTTTGATTGGAGGCCACTACTAAACCAGGTCCCCTTAGAGAAGTGGGACTCCAAATTATCTACCTTCCTGTCCTTTGGGACAGGCTTCTTTGGAGGAAATTCCTCGGTACTGCAGCATGAAAGTGCTGTCTGCGCAGCCCCAAGGGAGGAAGAGACTGAGCATCACTGTTGTGGAGGTAGCTTGCTTTCCTGGATGCAGTGCCTAACATAAAATGCTATACAATAAGTTACCAAGTTCTACAACAAGCCATTAAGTAGGATGCTTGCACTGCTGATGCATTTTTCAAGAGGTCACTTCCTAACCGTTTAGGTTTTGATTCCCAGCTTCTAGTGGTGAAGCCAATAAATGTCACAGATAGATTGAATCAGTGCTCACCAAGTAGCAATCTCCTCTGCTGTGTACTCCACGTGAGGGATCGGGTCCCCACTGCAAAGCAAATGCACCATTACTGACAGCAGCAGAGCACAAACCAGGCTCCTCTTCCCTTTGAGAAGGAAGCACTTCAGAGAAGCTCTGATCTGGAATTCAACAATTTTCTTTAAACCAAATGAGAGGGTGACAGGAAAAACAAAGCCTTAGTACCAGGTCATTTGTACAGGTGCAACAAATACACAAACAAAGAGAAACGTCTTAGTCTAGCCAGAGATTGTAAATGAGCAAGAGATGAGCAAAAGCTTGAAGGCATAATACTTTCCAGGGGAAAAAAAATAGTTTTCACTGGAAAAAAAAAATAAGAGACATTTTGTGTGAAAATAAATTAATTTCATGTCCCTGAACTTCATGAGGCTGATGACTTCAAAAATGAATCAGTGGCTGAGAAATTAAAGCAGCTAATGAGAAAAACTAAATGCATTTGAACTGCAGCAAAATGTATTGTCACTAAGTTTGATTGTCAGTAACACCGATATGAGTAGGAGCTAAAGAAGACTGACACTTTTGCCTTTCCTCCATCATAATTATCAATTACATTTTCTAAATCCTTCTGTATTTGAACAAATGAGATATTCACATATTAAAGTCATAAAGCATAGTTCCTTTTTCATTAATGGCCTAAAGGGATGCTACACAGAGGCTCATAAATGCTAACCTGCAGATGAGATGTGAGAGAAGACACCTGAAGTGGGTGCACCATCTTAGGACAGTATTTATTCTTGTGTCGCTCAGGACTCTCCTGCTAGCACAGTGACTTTCTGGGCATTTAGTATTAGCAAAGGATAAAAACATCAATGTCTATATTCTGGGCTTCAAATCTGCAAAGAACATGAAACCTAACAGAGCAGAAAGCAGTGCTGGGATCACATTGGTTGCAGGGGTAGCCCAAGAAGGTGACCCATATAATTTCCATAGCCTGCTTTCAGCACAGCTTGCTACAGAAATCTATATTTAAAGTCATGCTCAAAGAGGGAGATGCTACAGTGAAAGACAGTGTTACCGAATAGGACCTACGGAATATTTTACAAACCCACCTGAATATTAGAGCTGTGTTTGATGTTGTAGCGAAAATGTTGAGTGCTATCACTGCATTTATCAGAACAGAATTATGAAGTAGGAGTACAAGAGATAGTCTTAAATCTATATATGACAGTGATGAGACCATTACTGGAATCTATTTAATTTATTGCAGAGAGTTAGGAGGTGAACCATTTAGTCTATGAATACCTTCATAGCAAAAAGAAAAATAAAATCTGGTAGCAGAAATCAGTCTAACAGATGAAAAGCATGTATGATCCATTGGGTGAAAGCTAAAGCTACTGAAGTTCAGTTTAGAAATAAACCCCACAATTTTCACAGCCAGGATAATGAACCATTGGAACAAGTTTTCTGTGCATGTGGCAGCTTTTTAGGTACTTGAAACACTGAACTCAAAACCAGATGTCATTCTAAACGAGACACTATATTTCAAAATGAAGTTCGAGGTCTGAAGGACTTATATATAGCTTTTGTCACGCACAAGATTTATTCTTATTCATTTAGGAATTAATCACTATAGGCATTTTCTAATTAAGAAGAGACTGGAATATATAAAGAAAAGAGAGACACAAAAAGAGCTGGTAAGGCTGAATGGGGATACAAAACATAAAAGAAAAGAAGGTTGTACAATGACTTCCCAACAGGTTGCATTGACATGGCATTATCCCTGCATGAATGTTAGGAAAGGGACTTACTGCTTATAATGAAAAGCAATTTCCGCTATTGATTTCCTTCTCTGGCGATATACTTGATCAGAATAGCCCTGTGATGATAAATAGGAACAGAAACAGGATTTTTAATTACTAAAATTTCTCACCCAACAAAATTCATCGCTGGCTGAAGAAACTTCTCTCATGGTGGTGACTTCACTACCGTTCCCTGATCAGCTGCACTAAGCAGTGATATCCAGGTCGCTGCTTCTGAGGGAAGGCTCAGGACGTGAGGATGTGCCCACACAGACTAACTTACCGGATGATCCAGATCCAGGTCAGGGTCAAACTTGGTGACCAAATGGTGGCACTTGTCCAATTCACAGATTTTTCTGGGAAACCAGTGAACTGTGGGTAGAGAGAAAGAGAAAAACTGGTTGTGGAAGTGAAGATGGAGCATCCCCTGCTAAGAAGGGGTTGTGAGGTTGAATAAGATACATCTGACATGATGTACTGAATGCAGACACACAACAAACAAATGACACAGTTGTGCCTTCTGGGCAGTAGATCCATGCTCCCAATGCTCTTGTTCTACAGTCACTTCTAATGCCATGATCTGTACCTCATGACTTCCCTGCCCATCTCTCAGCGGAACATTTTATGACAAAAGTAAACAAGAAGATAAAAATTGGATTTCACTTAAGGATTCTAGACTTCACATTAAAAACAAATCCAGAGATCCAACTGGTTGTAGGGCAATCACTGCAGATCTCTAGAGGTATTTTACAATAAGAATAACCCTGTCTTCAGAACAGGATGGCATGGGTGTCTTATAGTTTAGTGCTGGATCTATACCCAGTTCTTGACACATAGGTAGGAAACTACTTCACATTTGTAATATAAACCACTGGAGTAGGAATGGAGAACTCTATAGGAGAGGTGTGAACAAAGAATGAAATTTCATCTCCTATTTCTGTTTTTCCAATCTGCACCAGAAGAATGGGCTATGGACTCTGGAGTCTACTGAGAAATGGACAAGGGGTGAAATGGCTTTCAGGATTCAGGTGTGCCAGAGGCAGTTTTTTCAGTTTTGCTCAAATTCAGTGTACAATAGCCCACCACCTTTTCTGGGAACAACCCTGTTTCTACAGCCCAGCCTCTCTGCAAAAGTGAAACAGTTTGTGAGTTCCTTACATTTGTCTTCCTTAGTGGTCCTCACATCTTCTGTTACCCTCTTGATGGAGCTAATGAAAGTATTGAGGTCAGAGCTGTGGACTTCACAGCGCACAAAGTATTCCAGTTCAGCAGTCCCTTCTCGGTGCTTTCGGCTAAGCCTGGTCTCCAGATGGTGAATTTTAGCTTCAAATGTCTTTTGGGACATGGAAAAGGAGAGCAAAAGCATTAAACAGCACTTGAAATACCTGCTGGTATTTCCCAAAGATGTCTATATGAATGCATCTGGGAGGGAATCCCCTTGTCTTTTTCTTCCTTTTTTCCTCTCACTGGGATAAACATATTTATCCATCAATTCCACAGGCTTCCCTTCTGTACAGACAACCAGTGGGGCTGGTCAATAACTATCATAGAATCAGAATCATAGAATGGTTTGGGTCGGAAAGGACCTTAAAGACCATCCAGTTTCAATCCTACTGCCACAGGCAGGGACACCTTCCACTAGACCAGGTTGCTTAAACCCCCATCCAGCCTAGCATTGAACAATTCCAGGGATCGGTCAGCCAGAGTTTCTCAGAGCAACCTGCTCCAGTGCCTTAGCGTCATCACAGTAAAGAATTTCTTCCTAATGTCTAATCTAAATCTACCCCATTACAGTTTAAAGCCATTACCTCTTGTCCTATCCCTACTCATTCTTATTAAAGTCCTTCTCCGGTTTTCTTGTAGGCCCCTATGGGTACTGGTAAAGAAGACCATATCAACAGTGGAAACTGGTGCCGTGAAGTGACTTCTCCTATGGCCTCCTCTCCTTCAAGCTCCTAATGAAGGCACAGGTGCTTTTTTGCTAGTAGGGAATTAAGCGGTTGGCTACGGCGTAGCAGGAGCTGGCGCTGTCCGGGCTGCGGCAGCGGCGCGGCGCTGGCCTTGGTGCTGAAACCGCGCGGCTGTGCCGTACCCAACCCTCAGTAGCGTTAATTTGGGGCTCCCTAGAAGAACTGCTATAATTTGGACTCACTATCACAACTGGCCTCCCCCAAAGAATAGAGAAAAAAAGGATTCTGCTCTGGTAGATTTTGAATATTTTCTTTAGCTCAGTGAAAGCTGGTAGTACAAAGCCCACGTCCCTGGGCAATGACCCAATCTCCTGAAAGTCTCTGCAAGATCTTTGGTAGAGGAAGGGACATGATTTCTTTTATTAATCAGAGGCAGAATGATGAGAAGGAGCAGATGCAATGCCACAGGTAAATTAAATAAGGAACGTGTTTTTTAATGTACCTACCAACTTCACTATTACATTGTCCCCTCAACAATCAATACCTTTGCATTAATCTGACAGCTGTGATTGCATTACCTATGCTTTGGCTTCATGTAACACATACAGAAGAGTGAAACCAGTTTCCCTGAAGCCTGATTCATGATGAGGCAAATGTCATTATGCCCGTCTGCTTTCGTATCTTGTACCTGCATTGCCAGAGGGATTTGGGAAATGAATCTTCCTCTGTTGTGGCTTGACATGCTTGTCTTTTTATTATATTTAAAGCTCTCTCTGTGACAAGCTCAAAGAGCTTTTTACTAGGAAATCTTTTGATGCAGCATGTAAATTGCTCCAGGAAGAAGCAAATAGTATTTGACCATAAGCTGCCCTAGCTTATTGCTTGATGTTTTAAAAATTGTTTAAATTATTGACTTTAAATACATTGTAACATAAAATCTGCCAAGTACAAGAGGCTGCACTTCTACGTTTCATACCTTCTAAGCAGTCTATTGCATTTGAAATGTTACACTGATGAATTTTTCATGCCTTATCTGACATCTGTGCACTTCTAGGAAGGAGACCCCAACCATGGCAACACCAAGACTTGTCTGACAAGCTTGCCTTAGAGATTCTTTCAGTCTTGAGACAAGAAAATGAATTTTCTTGCAACAGTCCTCTTACAGGAAATGCAAGAGGTTTTGTAGTTGCTCAAAATCATATCACTTTCTGTACAATTATCAGAGATAGTGCTACATGGGCAATGAACAGTTAGGGTGCCCTGCAATTTCAGGGAAATACTTATCCCCCAAATACACCTTTTGTATGTTTACAGCTGTTAGGTAGGTTGTGGGTTTTTTTGCTATATAGTGTTGCTGGTGATCTGTTTTTACTCCAGAAAAGGTTGATTTCATGCAAAAGAAGGTGCTATGTAATTATGTGTATTAACACGTGAGCTAGTAGCATGCCATTGTCACAAGAAAGGCCAACCATGTGCTGAATTATAGAAGCAAGACTGCAGACAACAACGTCCAAGGAAGTGATTTCTCCTCTCTGTCTGGTATGAGTGACACTACATCTGGAGCATCTTGTCCCATAAGAAGGAAGGCATTAATGTACCTCATGCTATGCGCTGAAGCATAGTGGAGAGCTGCCAAGAAGCTCAGGGGGCTGGAGCACAATGTTATATGAAGGAAGACTGAGGGAACTGGGTTTTTTCAGCCTTAAGAAGTGAAGGAGCAGGGGAGGTTGGTTCACTGCCTAGTACCTGTAAAGCAGACAGAGCCAGGCTTATCTGAAAAGTATACAGTGGGAGGACAAGAGCTGGAAGCAAGGACATTAAAAAGAAAAAGAAAAGAGAAAAAGCTTTTTACCATGAAGGCAGTCAAACATTGCCAAGGGGTCCAAGGAGACTGTGGATTCTCTACCTTGGTGATATTCAAAATGCAACAAGAACAGTCCTGATCAACCTGCTGTGACTGGATCTGCTTTGAGCAGGAGGTTGGACTAGAGACCTCCAGAAGCCCCTTACAACCCACGTGACTGATTAATAGGAACAAATTGTTCTTTCCTCTCACTGCTGAAGTCAATGAAATTAAACTATTGTAGATTAAACATATCTCAGAGCCTCAGTTTGCAAAACACTTCTGAATCCTTCTGGATGAAAATGTACTACATAATGCAAGTTGTCATGCTTTGATTACTGTTTACATAGGCAGTACTTATCTCACTCTTTCCATTCATGGTACTGAGATCCTAGATAATGCAACATTATATTGCTGGCTAGGGGGAAAAATCTCAATTAGTTACCAGTTTGCCTTGGTATTAAAGCCATCTACAGCGCACATCTCCAGGGAACAAACAGAACCCTTAACATGTGAATCAAGTTCATCCCTGAAGTAGGGAGGTATTTTTGAAATCAATATGCCAGTTTTATATTCAGGGTGAAGTTTTTCCTGTAACTATTTGACCAAGGGACAATATGGCAACAGCGCTCAGAGGCTGACAAATCCTTGACCCACAACTTAATTGGGTTTGGTCTGTAGCCATGCAGGGCACAGATCTTGCTTTGAATGTGGGATCAGAGCCTTGTGCATGAAGTTGAAGTGATGAACAGTGGAGGGGGCTGTCAGGAAATGCTACAAGACACATGGGTGTGGATTGAAGGTGTGAAACTGTGTGGTTTTATCCAGAAATGAAGCAAAGTTAAGCCCAGAGCTTAGCAGCACTACCAGATAAAGGTATGGCTCATTCTGAGAGATGAAAAATAGGGCATGCTGGGCATGAGCGAAGCATGACTGTGGGGATATCAGAAAATTAACTCATAATTTGCAGTAGGAAGGCATAGTCTGAGTCTTATTTAGTAAACTCAAATGATACGCCTCACAGAACAGCCGTGAAACCTGTAGTGTGTTCCTTGAGTCCCGTACAACAGGTTAGGTACTCACCTCAAAAACCTTAAGCGCACGGGACAATGGTGAAGTCTTGGCTCCCTTGAGCATGAAGAAGAGATTCAGCATTGCTCTGCCATCCTTCTCCTCAAAGACAATGGTCTCCGTAGACTCTGCAGCATCAGTGGCTGCAGCTGCAGCCTCTCTTTCCTTCCTGGCATCTTCAATGAGACTTTGACGCCTACCAATGAATCGTGGAGACTGAAGGCAGAACAGAAATAATTAACACTTCTGATAGAGCTCTAGGGGAGATCAGGGGCTTTGCTGGTAGCTGGGTGAGGTATGACACGTGTGTCTCAGAGAAGGTAGAAGGGGAAGGTTGGACTGACTTGCCTGACTTTGGAGAGGAAAATATAGTGATAAGGACTGAGGTCTTAGAATTGAACTTTTGGAAAAGTGGAGCTTTAGGAAAATCTGTGTAAGATACCCTTGTAGCATGACTGGAGAGTGGGCTTCCCTCCTCACCTTCCCTAGCGACAGTTTCCAATATCCTTCAAAAAAATAAGAATCAGAAAAAATCTTATGCAGATCTCAGGCATCTGATAAACTCAAATGGAGAGATGCTAGGTAAATTTGAAGTCATCTGAGAAAAGATAACTATGAGGGACAGCTGTAGCCCACAGCTGTGGCATGGCCTGGCCAGGAAAAGTTCACTGTTTGCAGGTGTATTAAAAGGGCAGCTTAGCTAAACTGCTCCCATGGTCCAACATAACATTTTCATTTGGCATTAAGTGGATGCCTGACCATTGAAACGTAATTGGAACCACATCCGTATTCCCCAGAAAATAAATTCCTCCCACTGATCTATAGATCTGGTTTGTCCCAACAAACTCCTGCAGATTTCTGTTACTTGGAATTGCACCTAAAATGCCATAACTCTGTGCCTGGAGTCATGTTAGGTCACTCATTTATATTTATAGTGAACTACAAACTATTTCAGTCACTGCTGTTTCTTTTGTTATACAAATAGCTCATATACTAACTTATTTGTTCATGGTACTTTACAACCAGTTTTCCTTTTAAAGCCAGCTCAGCTGGTTCCAATTTTCTGTGTTCAAAACCCAAGCCAGCTGACAAACCCCCAGAACTTGCTAAAAGAAACCTGGGCAGCCCTAAAAAAGGACATAAAGCCATCCAACACCTGCATATAGAGCAGGATTGGCTGCAGTTTTCCTTCTGATTACACTGAAAATAACTGGAAAAAGAGATAGATGCTAACCAAGCAGCACCTTCCCTACCTCGTGACAAATTGGAGAATGTTTTCCTCTTAAAAAGACAGTCCACTCAACTACTAAGCCTTTTTTCTCTCTAATTTTCACCATTAGCAATTAATGTTTCCTCGGAAAATCCTCTTGGATGCTTCAGTGGTGTAACTCTGACATTTAAAATTCAGCCTGAGAAATGCAGCACATCTAGGTGCCAGCCTACGCGCTTCTATCCAGTCCTTTCTTCAATAAAGATACCCCTCTGAAATGATATTTGCTGATCCTCAACCCTTTTATTCCTTCTGGCATAGAAAAAAACCTTCTAACAAATAAGCACATACTGCTGCTTGTCTAAACTGACGGTGTTCATGCCCAAAGAGAGAAGATATCTAATAAATATCCTCAGCCGTAACTCTTACAGTCTCATGAAAGCATTCAGCTTTAAGCGTGTGTTTTATATCACTGCTGTGTTTAAAGCTAAGCTGGTGTTTACTTTAATGTGCCTGCAATAAGCAGGGCAAACAACCTTTTGCTAACCACCATAACAGGGCTGTGCAGCAGTCCCAAGCCAGGCAGCGCGTTAGCTAAGCATGTTTTATCACACTGTGCCCAGAGGAGCAGAGGTGCAGCAAGATTTTACTTGTGGGGTGGAGAGGGGGGCAAGAAGGGAAAACAGGCCCCCATGTTTACACTGTAAATCAGGTTAAAATCTGTCTGTGAAAAGTCTAAATAGCAAGAAGACTTGTTTGACTGGAAAGCCACATGGGAGAGGTAGCCTTGACCAGTCAGACCCGTGTGCTGCAACTGGGTGGCCCCTGGCAGTCAGGAGTGAGGGGTCCTGGAAGCTGCTTAGCTCTATGGTGGCATATTTTGGGTGGGTAAATTTAAAAATTAAGAAAAAAAAAGACATCTCTGGGGAAGAAGAGGTCTGGGAGGGGTCAGCCCTCCTGCTGCCTCCTCTGCCAGGTAGAAGCTGCCTGGCTGCACACCCCCCATCTCATCATCCTCTTCTCTGCCCGTTATCGTTTACACTCCTTTTGCTGGAAATTAGGAATTTGGCATAAAAACTAACCAAACTGGTATCTCATGATAAATGCCTGCCTTTCCTCGGAAGGTACCATTACATGGTATTTCCAAATTGCCTTGCAGACTAGCTCTCTGAGTGCACATCTAGCTACAGTGAGAACTTTAATTCGGTTTTGGAGATCATCTATTTGCCTCGCTGAGGCTGGAGTCTGATATGGTCATGCACCTCTTGTGAAGGGTTAGTTTGCACTTCTTCTGAAGGATTAGGTCATTTCTCCTTCCTCATATTTGCTGCAACTCAGAGTCCCCTACCTGAGTACTCTCATTAAAAATACTGTGTTCGGACTTAAAGTACTGTGGCTTTTTATTAATGGCACATTATTTGCAGCAAGCAGGAAGGATTGCAGAGGCTATTTCCCACCCAGCAGCATGGGGACAGTAATGTCATACCCTTGCTTCCCTGGGCGCTCCTTCCTGCTGGTTTGCCTCCAACTGCTGTGTTGTGTCTGGCTCCACTTGTGTGCTCTGTAACCAAATCCTGCTCCAGCTACACTCCCAGGGTGTCTTGTAAGAACTACTAGCAGTAGAAAAACTAAATACACGACAAGAGATTTTTCCATGGTGTGAGTTTGATGTTTGGCTGGCCCAGGTGACATGTAAAATACCTGCCTGTGTAAATGAGTTCTGGGATTGTAAAGGTCGTTTTCCCACCTGGGTGCTAGTCCCTGGGGTTTAATGGTAAGGGAACACCTCAGACCTGCTGGAGCTGGTGCAGTGGTGGACAGGGGGTGGGCAGCCGATTACCAATGACCACACAGACACTGAGTGGCCAGTCACCACACATGCCCACACAGACACACAAGACATCCCTGACATACAAATGCAGTCACACCTCTTGCCTGGTAGAAGCCAGTAAAATAAGTGACATGGTTTTCAAGATCTGCGCTAGGTGAAAGCAAAGGGCAAAGTCTTTCATGCAGCCTGCTCTCAAAGTGATCCTTACAGGACTAAGTTGGGGTTTTTCTTATTTTTCTGAGAAATTCCATTCAAAGAAGGGATACAAAGGTGGGCTGAGGTTATCCCTGGAGGATAGAGGAGGAGCCACTCATCCCAAGCAGGTTGCTATACTCCTGCCAGTATACCTGGTGAACCCAAATTCCTCTGGCCCCTTTGTTCAGTGGCCTGTTTCCCATCAAACATGAAGCAGCACCCCCAGAGTGTGTAATAACATGACACTCTCCCCTTCTCCAGAGAGCAATGAGCATCTCAAATACTTATTTGATGAGCAGCCTGGAAAATACCAGGCTTTCAAGAGCCACTTAAGTGTTCATTACTTTGACAGAATGAAAACAGTTGTATGAGAGGGAAGCCTTCCCTGATTTCCATTTGTTATAAATAGCAAGCTTACCTCCTTGTTTCCTAAGTATTTCTTTTCCTTTCCAGCATGCTTCACTCTCCAAAATACCTCTTGCCACCTATGCAATGGCTGATTATACCAAGTCAGAACATCACACAAGGTAAGGAGAGTGAGTGAAAAAGGCAGCGGGCATAGGGGAGGGAAATGAGGAGCTCTATAACCAACCTGCTGGAGTCACCCTGAAGACTTCTGCCAAATACATCTGCTCCCTAACCCATCTCGGTTCCTGTATTTCCTCCTGCAAAGCATCCTGAGGGGGTCCCTTTCTGGTGCACCCACTGCTACGATCTGCTCTGGCTCCTCCAGGGTTGCCCGCAGCCTGGTCATACCTGTGACCCACAGGACTGTCCTGTGCTGGGAGCCTCAGGCTCCTCCTGCCTGCCCTGGCATTTGGGTTAGGAGGTGAAATGTCCCTGTCCATACAGACAGTCCAATGGTTTGTCCAGACTTGGCTTTCTAAAGGCACTTGACAGATCAGCAGGAAGTTTTCATCTCCTTTCCCTGACACATACTGATCTGGTGTGTGCAGAAGCATTCCACCAGCTAAACCCAGGGCTGGGTCCACATCAGGAAGGGCTGGGAACAGAAACAGCGGAAGGATGTGCTGGGAGAGAGCTCAACTGTGGACGCAGCAGCAGTGAACAAACGGATTAAACTGCCTGTGCCTCATATGTTGTCTGAAACAGCAGCCACAGTTTTACATTATGCTAGAACAAGTGAAATCACTGCAGTTTATTGCCTTGAAACCAGGAAAACATTAATATTTTCAAATTGCATTTCACGCTGTAGATTCCTTGTCATTCCTGCCTGAAGTCTATGGGTTATTTACCCTGCTTTTGGTTGGGGGAAGGTGGAAGTTGCATTAGTTCAAGATTTCATCCCCCTCAATGTTTGCATTTCACATGTACCTGTATGTAGAGAGAACTGTTCAAGTAATTTCCCTTTGCCAGACTGAAGCCCAGAGGTGCCCATGTGGGGAAACTACCACAAAGGCAGTGTTGGTCCATTTGTCCCTACCTGCCTCTTCCTATAGCTACAGGAGAGGCTGTGGTTTTCAGAGGGGAGGGAAAGAAGTGGGGTAGGATTATCTTACCATGATGGCCTCAGCTTGCTTGGAGTCCAGCTCTGACACTGCCCTGCGGAAGCCTTTGGCTGCAGAGGTGGAGATGTTCGGGGTTGGCATCTTTGCTCTTCTGTGAGCTCTGCTCTCTGCTTTCCAGCTCCTTGCCAGCTCTTTATAGGGCAGGGCTGACGTCAAAGACTCTTTCAAACCTTCTCTCCCTCCGCCACCTCCCCATCACCACCTCCCTCCTTCATCCCCCTCAGGCTGAGAGGAGGAGGGGACATGAAGGAGAGAAACGTTTCTGTCCCATTAAATCTAATCACTACAAAGATTGCAGACACCCTGCCTTCGGAGACCAGACACTCCCCCCACCTGTTTGCCTGTGCCCAAAAGGTTTCTACTCTGGTTTTTTACCCCCTTTTTTGATGGAGTTCATTCTTGTCCTGTGTTTCAGTCCACATTTGCTTTCCCAACTTGAAAGTTGCATGAAAGGATTTTGATCTGTGAAAGGACAAAATAGAAGGAAGGAAAAGATTCAACCCTCTCTAGCCCTTTTTTTCACTTGTTTGCCTTGTCATTGAGGCAGTAAAGAAATAAGAAAATAGCACTGATTCCCCCAAGGCAGCTGTGGGACTGGATGCTGCTCTCACATATGCACCTCCTGATGCCTGGCTCCTGAACTCTTATGTATTTCAGTGCTCTCCCACCACCTCACATCTTGTTTTGGCCACGTAGTACTAACAGCAGGATGGCAGAATCAAGCCTATTGAGCCTTCAGAGATGAAAAAGGCTATAGGGAAAATAACCTGAAAAAACCCTTCCAGTCCTGCCCTCCCAAGGGCTTTGCTGCTCTTGAAGTAACTCACAATAAAAAAATGCCTGCAGATAGCTGGTGCTGTGACAGTGGGTGGCAGCTCAGGACCCATCTCAGAGCTCTGCTTTGCTGTGAGTAAAAGTGGCCTTTTCCTCCCTGGGGATTTGCAGCAGCTCTCCTATCCCAAACAAATGCTGTGGGAACCCATGGTCCTGCTTTGTGCTAGCTGCTGCCACACTGGGGACAGGACATGGGCTGGCACAAACTCCTGCAAGCAGGGAAGCTGGTGGCCTTTCACCAGCTGGCTGCAGGAGAGCTCACCCACAACCTTGCTTTGGAAGACCTCTGCTGAAGACACCCGGTTAGGGTGGGTAGCTCATTCTTCCCATGTGGGACAGCCAAGTTCGTGCCAGCGTGCTGATGATTTTTGCAGTGACAAAAGCCCTGGAATATCCCATTGACCTCCTCAGGGCTGCAAAGCTCCTGACGTTTGCCATCTGCAAACACCAGGGATCAGATAGTGTGATCAATGCTGCCAGCCCCACCAAGGCAGCTTGGGAAGCTCCAGCTGGCTAGAGGCTGGTAGAAGCTGAAGCTGAAGTAAGCAGCAAGCAGCGGCTAAAGATTTGGCCCAGTAGTGAGCCAAAAGTAATCTTAAGTCAAGTGGAGCAGCTTCTCTTATTGTGGGTGCTGAGGACACCCTGCTGTTCGGTACAGTGGAAACCAGAAGAAGGAGTTAAGCAGACATCAAGGCTCCTCTCTCCCCACCCTCTGCATCCTCCCATGTGATACCACCTCGCACACTAAGAGCCATCGTTGCTTTTGTTTTAATTTCATCCCTAATCCTCTCTGAATCTCCTAAACCTTCTGTTTGTCCTCTGCTAAAGCCTGAATGCTCAAAACACAAGACAAAACCCCACCAAACTGATGGAGGATAATGCTGCCTGGTGTTTCAACATCTTCTCAGAAGATATTTTGGGGCAGATCCCGAATCACTCCCACTGCCCAGCTCCAGGGGAAGGAGAAGCATTGCAGGCCCAGTCACCTCCTAGCTGCTAGGGTGGCTTTGAGGACCACCTTAGTGGGGGATACGAATTAACACAATCCTATGGTTGATCTTTTTTCTGCCACTGGCTGAGGTGGACCATAGTAGCTGGACAAGCTGGGGTGCTGGGAACACCGCACCGAGATACCAGCACTCAATCCCAAGCTGCTGCCTTAGCCAGGCACCCTTATCCTGTCTGTGCTCACTGCAGGCTGCACCTTTTCACAGCCTTTTTGAGCCTGATGTTTCCAGCAGGTGCACAGAACAGAAGATCTTCAGCATTGCTTCGCGTTGCCACTGTAAGACCACTGTCACCTAAGGAGTGACGGCTGTCATTGACAGCCTGGCTCAATGACCTGCTCAAGAGTTCATTGCCTCCTGGCTAAGGGAGAGAAGGGTTTTGGGGATGACTGTGGAACAGCATTAATATGAAACACTGCTTAGCTCCTGCCAGAGTTAATCTTTCCAGGACACTTAAAAAGATTAGGATCTCATGCAGATTGCCACCCATACTCTCTTCTGTTTCCATGTTCTGTCCTGACTTTTTCAAAGCAAGGCTTTTCTCAGGGACCTCACAGACAGGATTTTCAAGTGGCATGATGGCTCATTTTCATGCTATCTTACCCCAATCACATCCAGAGTGTGAAGAAGGATGCCACCCCAGGCAATCCTGCAGAAGTCAATCATAGTAATTTATCCTGGTTTTTACCCCACAAGAGATCTCGTCCTCTCCAGAGACCAAGTTTTTGGACTTTTGTGTGTTTTTAAGTTTATTTTCAGTACCTTTGCTGGTATAGGGTAAACTAAAGTCAAGCAGACTGTCAGAAACAGCTGCTTCAAACGAACAGGTATCTGTCGTAGATTGCACCAGTGTCTTGCCTTAGATAGATTGAATCCACTCTGCTGTTAGGGCTTCCTAGTAAGTAGGAAGTAGATCTCATATGGAAATTCATACGAAACTCTCATATGAGTTAAAAGCAAACTAAGACCATATTGGTCATCTGAAGATAATCTATGAAGAGTGTCAGGAAGAAGAACCAACTCCAAAAGAGGCCACATAATTAAGCTTGTGTATCAAGCTTAATACATCAACAAAGAGCCCTCACTGGGCGTTCTGTAAGTCCATTAATGCCAGTAAGGTAATCATATAAAGAAAGTAAAGAAGATGTCTCTTGCAGCCATTGCCTGTTTGCTTTGCTGAAGAAGTTGTCCTTGAGCGTTGTCAATGAGAAACGAAGAAACTTATAATTCTAGATGAACTCTTCTGGATTGCACTACCTTTAGAACACCATATGAATGAATATGAATATGAAATTTTGGCATTTTTTGTTTGAGGTTTTCAGTTCGATTTTAGGACAAAGAAACATTTTGAATTACTTAATGAATTTGATCTCTTTTTCTGCATACTGCTTTCTTACCTTAAAATCAGAAAGATAAATCATTTTGCTAGACCGTTTTTTTTGGTAACTGACTTATTTTAAAGGTCTCTTTAGAACACCATGTGCCAGGGATGATAAACCTAAAATCAGACATCAAAGCAAGTTCTAGTTATCTAAATTTGTAATCAGTTTGCTGAAAGGACAGCCTTAAAATGTCAGTTCATGTAAATAATTGAGAAAATTGGTAAAGTACTTTAATAAATATGGGAACACAGAGTCACTCAGCCTCCCTGCAGGCTGTAACATATTCAGAGATCACATATGAAGGCTCTTCCAACAAACAGCAGCTTTAAAAAGTGCTAATAACATCAAAAAAGTTTTCGAGACTATTGTATGAATAGATGAAATTCCTTTGAATATATTTTCTCTTTTCCCTTCATCTCATTACGTACTGTCTCTCTCCTTGTGAAATCCAGCACTTTATTTAAGGTTATCAGTTCTTCTACTTAGTTATCTTATCCCAAAGTCCTTGATTTTTAATCCCTCTTCTTTATGTATAAGATGAATTAGTCATACAACTCTTTTCTTCATTAAGCCCCGCTAATCTGTCCCCTGCCATCCTTGTCTGGTGATGAGAGTCCTCCATTGTACAGGAACACTTCCCAGCATGGAGGCTCCATGTAGCCAGTGAAGTCCTGCTTTCCATGCAACCAAGGACATAACTTCCAGGTTGCCATGACTGATAGTAAGACTTTATCCCTCTGATAAGAGTGGAAAAATCAGATTGGTTCTCCTGTCCTAGAGGAGCTGGCAGAGGAGGTGAGCTGAGAGAACCACGTGGCAGCAAGCTCTGCTTTGAGCAGAAAGGTGGGCAGCAAGTGGACATCATTCACTGCAGTGTTATCAGCAGAGCTCCAAAAGGATAGCCATTGCTTTTTCCCAGCTAGTCCAGTGCAAAGCTCCTTAACACATTTTCCATCTGTGTCCTTCCCAGGCAAAGTCCCACCTTTTGGAGAGCACCCACAGCTGGGACATTTCCATATCTTTGTGTGTCTACTTCTTTATAAATCACCTGTTTGGGTCCGTGTTTAAGTTCTGCTACTATCAGACACGACTTCCACAAGGGGTTGGGGAGGAGGTGTGAGCCTGTTTGGTTAAACGAAGCCACATTTGTCTCAGCTTCTGTCATGTTTGACTAACTACTACATTTGCTAATGAGGAAGAGGAGCCTCCAGGAACCCTTATGAAGGAAATACAACAGATGTATGGATCTTCATCATGCTTTGTTTCTCACACCCCAACTACAAAACCACCCTTGAATGTGTGTGGGTGTCATGTGTATCCAGCTGTGTGGTTTAAAGGATTAATCTGACATAAAGCAGAAACAGCAAACACTGTTGGACACTACTTAGCTGCACCAGTCACCTGATAGAGAAGACCATAAATTGTGCATCCCTCAAAGGTAACACAGACCCAGAAAGAATCCAGAAATGGCATTAAGGTACAGAGTGCTGCTAATCCTTGAGAGGCTCATTTCACTTTCCACTGGACGCAGGACTGGCAGTGCAGAGAGAAAAGCAAGATATTATCTACTTTGACTGCATCCATGTGGTCATTTTTTGCATCCTCAAGCGTTGTTTGCAATAATCACCATTCCTGAGTACCTCAGGTATGGGGATCAAGAGGAAAAACTCTATCTGCCAAGTTGCTGCTCCTCATCATCCAAGTTGGAGATATCTTCATGCAGCAGCCTGTGGTCTTGATACAAGTCCAAGGGTGAATCAGTGGCAAAGGCACTTACGGTCTAGCCTGGCAAGGGTGGGGATCTGTCCTGTGGCCCAGGGAGCTGCAGGGACAGGATTTGTGCTGTGAGAGTGCCCTGCCATGGATCAAAGAAAGGGATAGTGCATGCTGATGTGAGAACGAGCTACCGTTTTTCATCACAATCAATGCAACCCTGATGGCTTTGTGGGGTGCCCAGGCCCCCTTGTTGCTTTTTCTTCCTCTTCCCCACCACAGCATGAATAATTACAGTCTGTCACATGAAGCAATTACAGGGAGGGTTAGACAGTTCCATCAAGAGGTGTTTTTTTCTCTTCTCCTTTCACAGCTCCATTCAACATCCCCGAGTGCTACAAAGGAGTTTAATAGCCCATAATGACACCTCAGACCTTCACATCATTTCAGCCTCCCTAGGACTGGGGCAGCAGCAGGAGGAAAAAAAAAGATAATTAAAATCCTCATCTCCCTCTTAAGTTTGCAGCCTCCTATTATCAAGAAAACACTGATTTCAGTGATCAAGTTCTCTCACAACTGATGAGCCCGGGGGAAAAACAGCTGCAAGCAGCAGAGATGTGCTAGCCTTTTAGTAAGGGCAGTGAGACGTCTTCTGCCACCCTGGGGGAAAAGCTCAGCCAGATCAGGCAGTCCTGGCCTTCCATTCCCCTTTGTAGAGCTGACTGCTGGGACAAGAAGAGGCCTGATGCAGAGGTCGTTCTTCCAGCCAGTGGGTAAATCCCAAGGCAAAATAAAAAAAGCCAACTACATTACAGAAAAAATGGCAGCAGATACACTTTTCCTGAAGATGAGAAGATGGAGTAGGGGTGTGCAACCTCCTCCAGTGCCTTTCTGCCTCAGTATGTGTCAGTACATTTTCACAGTGTAGTGTACAGGACAGATATGCCCCACAAACACAAACCAACGACTTACAAATCAAGACCAATACCCTCAGCAGCTAAATGCATACCTCTGTGTCCAAGACCTCACATTTCAGGAGGCCAGATTAGTCTTTAGCTAAATCTGAGAATATTCCTATTACCCGTAAAAAATACCTTCCCACCTGTAGTTCTGAAGCTTGGGGCTGCCTGGTCTCAAAACTCTGTTTTCATCTCCACATTCAGATACAATTTTTCCTCAAATTTTGCCCCAATTCTGCTCAAATTTTGCCACAAAACTCATTGAATCTCCTTTTGTTGGTCAACAATGAAAGTGCAATTCTGGGAAGTTTTTACAGCAATCAGCGTTTCAGAGGAAATTAACCTCGTTTCCATAAAAATAGTAAATGGTTTGTGGAAAGGGTTTTCAGAGGGAAGGGGGGCTGTTTAGATGGGGAAAACACTTAACGTTTACCCAGAAACAGAGAATTTAGCCTGGAGTTTTCAGAAACAAAAGCAGCAGCAATCTCTCTGTATTTCAGGAAATAGACCTGGAAGAGGAGAGTGAAACTTCAGAAATATTGTACTGATGATTCACCCACTGCTGCAGAATCCAAAACAACCATCTTGTCTCCGATCAATGGGGAAGCACTTAGGAGCAATTTCCCCTTGGAAATGCGGGCAGCAAGCAGACAGACAGGAGCAGCTGGCGGTAAAAAATGCACTATCTCTTGGAGCATACATTTTGTGGGGTTGTAAAACTAATTGCTGACACCTCTAACTCACAGTATTTCAACTCATAGACAACTTCTTTAACAAGGTTATCAGAGAATGCTGCCTTTATGCAGAAAGGCAGCCTATGTGCATTGCAACAGGTCTCCTCCTGCAGTACCAGTCCTTATGATTTTAATTTATGTTTGTGATACCACATAACTTACTCCCAGCTCCTGGAATCAGCTTTCTTTAATCACAGATAAAACACAGACATTTGAGAAGGGAGGAAAAGTTGAAGAGGAGCCTAGGAGCTCCCAGAGAGGTAGAAAACACTCCAGAAAAAGTAATTATATGGAGATCTGGCACAGAATTTTTGAACATTGAGCTTGATAAATTTGCTCTTCTGGGAAAAACAAAACAAAAAAACGTTGAGCAGGTAAACAATTTCCTGAAAGTATCAGAAACATTCTGACAAGACAAATCAAATATCCAGCGCTAATCCTATTGCCAAAAACATAGAACTGCCTTTCTGACTGCTCATTGCATGGCTGTGGGCAAGTCATTTAACTCATTGCCTTAGTTTCCTGCCTTCTGCCTCGAGGCTGGTAATCAGTGTAACCTTCAGCTGTGAAAAAACAGTTAATAGTGGACAATAGATGCAGAAATCGATGAAAATATTTGGTTCTTGCCTCCTTTCAGTCCTCTTACCTGCAGTCTGGTTGCCCATCAGGCCTTTACATTGCTGAATGCAAGAGGATAAGGGACTCATGCTACCGCTTATTTTTGATACAGAACCTTGGAAGTCTCAGCTCTATGAAGTTTGCAGCAACCTGGATCCTCCAACTCTTTCTCTAGATAAAAAGAGAAAGTTGAGGGCATGTCTCCATTTTACTTAAAAGTTCAATAGGTCCCCATCCTACTGCATTATGTAACTCTTGAAAGGGGTCTTTGGATGCTTAACCTCTTCATGGCTAATGACCATGGAGTCTGGCCTGATGTGTTTAACCCTCTTCCTCATCCCCCCACCATGGAGTAAAGCATAATTTATGTAACACGTGGTGGTATCAGAACAGAGAAAGACAAGTCATGACAAAGGACCCAAAGCAAGTTCCCATTGCCCTCTCAGAAGGACTGGAAATGCCTCACAATACTGTGTGTTGGTGTGGTCTTAGCACGGCCAAAGCTGATGGCATGGGACCAGAAGGGACTTTGACCCACTGTCACCAGTCACCAGCCACCTGTGACTGTTAGGACCTGCACTGCAAGGCTTCAGAGCATGGCTGCGATGAGTCTGAACCCCACATCTGTTCTTGGGCCATTCCCCTGAATGTTGTTTTCCTCTCAGTTTTCCAGTCACCCCCCTTCACTGCTCTAGCCATGGAAGCAAATGATCCTAGAAGCAGCCAAGCAGTTTCCATCAGTGGTTTGTCAGTATTTGCCCAACACTCTTCTTTTACATGAACATGTCACTTCTTTGACATAGACACATCTCCTTCCTCCCTTCCCATCTTCCGTAACAGCAGCTCCAGGTCAGCAAAGTGGACCAGAGAAATGCAGCCCTGTGCTACTTCTGCATGAACAGAATTGCTGACTTCCTACCCATTAGGTTCCCTCTCTCCTCAGGCACTGGAAGATAAAAACCATCCACCTGTCAAACAAAAGGTCTGATGTGTTTTTAGCATTAGGAGTCACACAAGGGGTCTCAGACCTATGAAAATGTCACCATATTGACTTCATACAAATGTTTATTCATCATCTGTTTATAGGCAGAAAGGCATTTTGCATTTAGCATCGAGTGGTTGAGATCTATTATGGAGACACAACCAGTTCTGAATTAGAAATTGTCACCACCATTTCACAGTAGAATCAATGCTTTCCTACTGATTCACATCTGCTCAGGATCTCATCTGTTATTCCTAACAGGTAGTCATCAAGTAAATACATGGGAAAGAGCATGAGAAAATATTTTTCTTTCCTTTTTAGAGGATGAACGTAAATGTATCACCCATGGCAAGGTTCATTCTACCTAGCAGGCTTAAGAGGATGACTCATCAAAGCCCTGTGCTTCTCTTCTGGATTTTCAAGGTGTATCAACAATGTTTTATTGATCCACAGTCATGGAAAGTAAAGACAGGAAAGAGTCTGAGATCCATACTGGTACAATATGCCGAACTTCAGTAATTCTGCCATTAAGCTACTGGGATGACATGATGGAAAAGCAGGGTAAACAAGATTACATTTCCTATCATCCCAGTCAAAGGACTGTCCTCTTCACATACAAATCCTTTAATCTAGTGGAGAAGAAAGATCAGTAACTGAAAGTTAAAGAAGAAAAGTTCAAGTCAGTAGGAGGGTATACATTTTTAATAGTAACGGTAAGCAAGCCAGATGGGCATTGGGAAAGCCATGTTCCCCTCAGCCTGAAGTGTCCTAACTAGAACAAGTACTTCACCTGAAGATTGTGTTCATCAGACAAAGAGACAGAACAAGGTAAGACTAAAGGGGATGGCACAACCCATGTGTTGTGCAGGAGGAGATACGGCTGTCATGACCCATCACCGCAAAGCACAAAGCTGGGAGCAGGGGTACCTACTGTCCCCAGCCAAGAAGACAGGGCAGATCCTTACCAACTCCTGCCAGCACAACATGACAGATGTGCTTCTACCTTGCACCGTGCCAAGACTGGTCTTGGAAACCTCACTTTTTTAGTGAGAAAAGACAGGTAAGAATACACCATCCCTGCAGAGGAAATCTTTAGGCTTCCCAAATGTACCAATTGGGAAAATGCATGTCTCTGCATCACTTAATGAGGTGGAAATGATGTGTTTCTAGTGCTCACACTTCCCCCTTACCCTGTTGGTGCAGGCAGTGCTTGCCTCAGGAGAGTTAATAGTACTTTCACTTATTTAATTTACATCAGGGACGTGCTAGATGGCAACGAGGTGTGCTGGTACAGGAGGAAAAGTACCACAGAGCAGAAGAGGTTAAAAACTCCCCAGATATTCATTGTTCTGTCTCCCTTTTCATTCCTACCCGCAAAACATCACCAGAAGCAAACAAATGCCTTTCCTGGGGGGAGCTAGTATGTGCTTTTCTCCAACAATCTCCTTTTGCTTATATTGCTTCCTTGCCTCTCCTGTGGGTTTGGCTTCCCCCGGCTCTCTGACCCCTTCCTTCCCGCCTATGTCTCACCAGTGCCGTGACAGGATCCCAGCCATAGCCTAAAGGGATTTGCCTTGTGCCTTTAGTTCAGTTTCTCTTATCTGTCCCTGGTAGGGCCATGTGTTTTGTCTCTACTCCCCCTCCCTGCAGACGCGTGGTTGAGGGCAATGAGAGACAAGGGGTCCTTGTAAGTGCCTTATGGTAATTGCAGAGCAGCAACTGCTCTGAAAATCTAAATTCCTCGCTGACATTTCCAGTCTAAAGCTCCCACTGACTCAGCTGCTGCTTGTGATATTTAAACAAGGATTATCTCCTTTTTTATTCTTTTCTTTTTTGATAATGGGATGGCAGAAGGTTAGTTTAACACTTTCCTATGGTTTGTTTGGCTGTTACAGATCCAGCGCTCTTCAGGACTGTAACCAAATCTACACTTCCCAAGTCACTCATTTGGCATGACTGGGATAAATAACAGCTCCCACGATAAAAAAACAAGGATCTTCCCCTGGATTGTCATATTTTCCAAATTTTTCTTCAGCATGAGCCTTAGTATACAGGTAAACTTACTTCTTTGGGTGAAAAAGGTCTTACCCCATTGGCTCCAGCACAGTTGCATTCAACTTATACCTCAGCAGCACTCAGGGAGAACATACACTAATCAAAGCTCTCCATCAATTCAGAAACTACCTGTCAGTGAAGAAACAACACAGCTAGTGTTGTTTCCAAACACCCCATTTCAGTGCTTCAAAAGGGCATCCAAAATGCATAAAGTCAGTCTCCCTCATGACAACACAAAAGAGACACCCATCCCCAAGCCTTAGGTCATACCAAGAAAGGCCTGCATGCCCCAAAAAAGGACAGCCCTGGAACACGCAGGCTCTGGGGGGCTACCACCTAGCTCAGTCTCTGGGGCTGTGGGATGCTGCAGCCTCCTTCCTAGCACTCAGAAATGGGAGTGGGATCAATGTGCCTGATAACCTGTCATTATGGCACGCTCTGAGCCAGATCAGGTCTTCCAGTCCCCTTCCATTAACCAGCCATTTATTCCTGAAATTGCTGAGGATGGGACAAGGGAGAGATGAGGGGGAAACCAAGGGGGCCGAGGCTGGGGTGCAATCCCAGCACTGCATGAGGGACCAGTTTCTTACCCTTTTACTGGGGTTTTGCTAATGACTGAACAAAATATGACCATTTCTCTCTGCTTTTCAGAGAGATCGATGGATTAGGAAGTGGTAAGTGAGCTTTCCCATACCCCTTGGTGGAGGTTAGAGTGGGATAGACTAGACAAATTTAAGCAGTGTAAACACATTTGAAAGCATGAAGAAGCCAGGCACATGGCCATGGGCTGGATCCAGTGAAAGTCTGGGATGGGAGCGAGAGTCTGCCTGTGTGCATGGGTATCCATGGAGGAGTGGCGGGGGGCCCCATGTCTCACTGCAGCCCCTATCACACTGCTACAGTCGGGCAAAGCAAACACATCCCTAAATGGAGACACTCCCTCTGCCTTGCCGATAAGCAGCACAGGGCGGGTGCAGAGTCAGCTGCCTGTTGTTCCCTATGTCCTGTGACGCAGGGCTGCTTTTCAGCCCAGCAGTGCCTGGAGAAGGTCTCCATCAAGCCCTTGTTTGATCAGAGCCATCCCTGTTTGGACTGCATCACTGCTGGGGGAGGCCAACACCTTTTGACACCTTAAATGAGCAAATGATGCACAGCTGGTGTGTCCCCACTGTCTGTTTTGGGTCATCATCCCACCCTTCACATCCCTACTCCCAGCGCCAGACCTTCCTCTTGTGGCAGCCCATGGTCTCAGGAATATCATCCAGGGCAGGGGCAATACAGGTCACACCAGACCTCGGTTGGGCAGAAAACCTGATCTTCATCTTGTGATGCCCTCCAGTTTGGGGCACCCGTTTGCGCTCCTGGCATGTCCTCATGGCAATCTCAGCTGCCAGGCAGTGAACATCTGAGGCTGAAGAGCAGTGCTGCTCACTGTTTTGCTACTGGAGAAGAAAGCTTCGGAGAAAGAGCATGCATTTCTCTTCCAGCACAACTCAGGCAGCTGGAAGTGGCATATGACACTGGCTGTGTGCAGGACCTCCTCTCCTGACACTATTCTCTCTCCTAGATTGCATCAAGCAGCCACCAAAGCATGGCCAAAGCAGTGCAGGTTGGGCACGGTGGTTATAGTGGCTTGGGTGCGAGGGTGAGTCCAGTTATACTCAGAGTATCTTTCCTAGCTTCTTCTTTTCCCAAACTAACATCTCCCACCTTGGTCCAGATCTATTTGAAAGGCCTTCTGTGCAAGAAGCTCTTACAGTATGTTTGGGGCTGGTCAGGTGAGAATATGTTTTGAATTGCTCTGTCAGGGAGGTCCATGCCCCAAGATGGAAAACACCTTGCATGTAGTTTTCACTGGTTTCCTTTTGGGCTTTAGTCATGGCCCCAGAAAGGACTAAGGGTTCTCTGCATGCTCAGGAAAAGCTTTAAAGTTAGACTTGACCTGAGGTTAGTCTCCATTCCCCAGATGGTCTGTGACACACTGGATGGCCAGATGGCCATGGTATCCTTTGGAGGGACCTTAGCAGGCTAAAGAAGTAGTGAGATGGGAACCTCAGAAAGTGACAATGCAAAGTCCTGCACCTGAAGGGGAATAATCCCACATACCAGTACATACTGGAGGCCAACTGGCTGGAAAGCAGCTTTGCCTGGAAGGCCCTATGTTTAGGGGCTGGGGTTAGGTTTAGGTCCTGGTGGACCCAGTTAGACCTAGCCCCATGCAACTGCCCTGCCTGAAAAGGGGGCTGGACCAGGCAACCTGGAGATCCCCTCTAACCTCAACCACTCTGCCGTTCTGGGATCATCAACAGAGAGAAAAGAAAAGGAAAAAAACATAAAACAGCAGATCTTGAAAATGATCCTCTTGAAAAGCCCACCTGAAAAAAAACAAAATAAATAAATTAATAAAGAAAGAAATAAATAAGAGGGAAAAATAAATTTAAAAAAAGTCTCCCTCCAGCTGTTAACTGCTCAATGCACTTTGCAGTTTGCTGAGAGAATTTTTATGTAAGGACCACTTTGTGCTCCCGTTAATAACATGACACTTTGTTGCTGTGTAATTGACATGATATATCCGGTTGCTACTGGATCAGCCACAGGACTCATCACTTGGTGCCATTGGGTCCCCGGTGCCTGCTGGGCAGCCGAGAGCCATGGTGACAGAGCAATGGCTGGGCCAAGCGAGCACGGAAACAGATGACAGGCTACTGCTTGTGACGTGCCTGGTGACCTGTCACCTCCACTGGACGTAGCATGGAGTGACTCAGTGCTCCAGGCTGCGCCCCACACTGAGTCATGGACCAGGAGCCTTCCCCCCACCCCGTCCTCCAGCCATTGCTAGCAGAGGCGCATCAGGAGAAATGGTGGCTCACGTGGCTGATGCTATCTTAGGAGAAGGCTCCCCCTCTCCTTCCAGAGCCCCCAGAAGATGGGGAATATTTGTCCATCTCTGCAAGGTCCTTTGGAGGTCCTAGAACAGGAAGATGCTGCATTTCTGTTCAATTGTGGCATGAAAAGTCACATTCATGACCTTTTAAGGCTCTTCTGTAATTATGACAGCATGTGCTGCTCCCGTCCCTGTCTCCCATAATGGTTATCCCATCAGGCCTCCAACATGCAATAAGCAAAACAGGCTGTGTTACCCACAGGTGCTTCACCAGGTCTCACCATCTCTCCGTTATTCTCCCATCTTGCTGTAGGTGGTAGGATTGACCATAGGTAGGTCAGTCTCTGGGCTTCTGTTCTTGCTATCAAGACCTGAGAAGCAGATCCCCTTCTTCTAGAGTCTGCAGCTGTGCAGGACACATCCGCATGTGCATGGCTGAAAGAAACTTGGTCATAAATGTGCCTCCTGATGTTGCAAGTCTCTCCTTATCTTTCTCCTGGATCCTTCCCTTTACCCTAGCACAGGTTGTGGATGATCAGCCAGGGTTTGAACCAGAAGACACAAAACTGGAGCTGCTCTTGTGGGTCCTCATGCCCGGCAAGCTCTGCTTTCTGTGGGCACGTCAAAGGAGGACTGCAAAACCTCAGCAGCTCTCAGGGTTTCTCCTCTCTGCTTGACAGCCACTTCTGCTGGGAGATGTCCGTAAGGAAGAAGCAGTTTTCTGAAACGAGGTATTTGGAAAAGGTCTCTTCCTTTCAGTAAACCCTCATTTGTTTAATGGGTGGAGATGGGCATGAGGGAGCCTGAAATCTTACTCCCCTGCTGATTTTGGAGGAAGCTAAGCATGCTGACTCCAGCTGGACACACAGCCCCAGCCTGCAGAAGCCTCCTGCCCCTCATCTGCTCCTGACAGTGTGTTCACTTGCCCTCTTTCTCTCTTGTTTTTACCCCCTCATTTGGATCCTGCTTCACTCCGGGGTGACTGTCGATAATCTCTGCGGATGGGCATCTGCCTTTCTCTCCCCATCAGCCCCACCTGCAGCCCTGGGATATGTCACAGCATCAGACAGAAAACAGCTCCAAAGACGAGTGTTGCCTCATGGCTTGCAGCCTCTCTGCTCCCTTTCTCCATGGCCAAAACCCAGGCTAGCCAAAAATGCTTCAGTTCAGACACCTGTATTGAAGTGACTGCTGTGGGCTTGATTTTGGGAAAAGATGGATGCTTAGGTAACTTCTGAAAAGTTGTCTGTCTGTTGTGAATAATGGGGGCATAGGCTTCACCTGAAACTGTTTTTGAAAGGTCATAAACCCCCTGTTCCTCTTAATGTATTTTTTAAAACCTGCTTTTTCCTTTCTTCCCTGTTGTCCCTATTTTCCTTATGACTGGAGTCATGGGGCAGTTTTGCTTCACCGCATTTCTTTTCAGCATTTAATAGTTACCTCCTGAAGTGGTTCAGAGATGTGCTGGTATTTTGCAGCCTTTTATTAAGCAGTGGTCCACTTACAGATGCTGAAGAGGTCTTAACGACTGTGGCTGTCAGGAGGCAGGGAGAGGCGAGGGAAGGGTAATTGAGGGTTTAGACAGTGCTGCACTTTGTGAGACACCTACCATCAAAATCAGGCAGGTCTATCGATTGGCATCTCAAGTGGTCTGCTTCTCCTATTAGTGCTTTCCTGGGCAATGCACAGGATATTGAAGAAGTATAGATTTTTGGTTGCGCTTTGCAGCGACACTGGAGGCAGCTGGAATTGGTAGGTGCAGAAAAATAGGAAGACGTGATCTCTTTATGGGACAAGGGAGGGTTGCTGCCCCAGTGCAAGGGCAGGCCTTCCTGGCACCATCAGCTTGTTGGGGGCTGTGCATCTGATCTGATCTGGCACATGAAAAATTTCTTTCAAATAATCATAGAATCATAGAATGGTTTTGGTTGGAAGGGATCTTAAAGATCATCTAGTTACAACGCCCCGCTGTCATGGCCAGGGCACCTTCCGCTAGACCAGACTGCTCAGTGTAGGCTTAATTTAAGGTACTCAAAATGACAGGCTGAAAGCTTTTCTGTTTAGTGAGATGAGGAGTTAAAATGCAAAGAAAAGTTAGTATAAAACCCATGGAGAACTAGGTCCCTTTTACTTGGTAAAATATTTACTATTTACATGGTAAGTAGGAGGATGGCTTCCTCTCTGGCCAAAGCTGCATGGTATCTTAACGCGTGGTCTGAAAGAAAAATATGGTGGCTGGTAAACTTTGCAGAGAGGGAATGAACTGGTGGTGCAGTGAATACTAGCACATCTGTAGTTTTCTTTGTTGTGTGTTTTAAGATGAAAAATGGATTAAATAGATGACCCTTGCAAGATAGGGACAATCTCTGCGTGTCTGAGACTATCAGGAGAGCATTGCCTGTGATGGAGTGACTTCCTAGCAGGGTGCACCACGAGAGGCTGTGAGGTGCAGGGCAAGGAGCAAGGATTGGAAGGTGCCATCCCATCAGTGTCAGTGAGGAGACCTTTGCTAAAATCCTCCTGCTTCTATGGGCCGCTTCCCTTGGCAGGTATCCCTAGCCTGTTGCAAAGCTGGGGTTGCTATGCGCAAAGTGGTCTGTGCTCTGCTTCAGGGCTTCACCACCAGCACTGGACCTGACACCTTTTGCCCAGGTAGAGCTGGACAAAGGCAGGGGAGGGCTTGCGACAGAGGGCGCACAGGTAGCAGGAACATGTTGGGGCACAAAGGGGAGATGGCATCATCTTGTGGTTTCATCCCATCTCTCAGGACGGGTGAGCTGTGCCCTATGTGCCTCAATATCCCCACGGCAGAGACGATCCTGTTGTTCTGCTCCGACAAAGGCCCTGGGGAAGGCGAAGGCGGGGACCGGAGTGAGGGGACGTGCGGTTCCCGAGGCTTCCTGCGCTCCCCGGGCCCAGCGGAGAGGAGCGGGACGGCAGCAGTACGGCCGTAGCGCACCGGGCGGCGCTGCGGACACGCTGGAGGACCGGCGCCCTGCTCCCTCACATCGATCCTGCAGCTCCCCCGTG
>JANHGB010054921.1:74182-94479 GCA_026283785.1 Coracopsis vasa
CTTTAGGAGCTGCGGATTGGCCCAGGGAGCAGGGAGGGCACAGCTGCCGCCGGGCACCCAGCCTTGCTAATGGCAAACACGCGGGGAGCCTCCTGTGCAATACATCATGCTAGAGCTAGAGACAGGCCCGGTGACAACATCTGGGTCTTCCTGTTTGGAGGCTACAGCTGTTCTTGCTGTCGCTGTAAGGGTCCAGCTGCAAAGCCCCTTTGCAGGCCCACAACAGACTACATCCAAAGTATTTCATGGTTTACTACAAGATATAAAGTCAGTGGATTTGTTTCCCTTGAATTTACATGCTGCAAATGGCCTAGGGCACAGCTTGCTCTTGCAGGATTATTTCCGCATGGAAAACAACCTATGGAGTGAGTTTCTCACTTGAAGAGTGTCAGACTTCTAAAATATAATACAAAGTATTGGTAATCCTATGACAGTCTCCTGAGGTTGACAGTGATCTCCAGTTTGTGACAATCTGCCTTATAGCCTCTGACAAATTTTGATCCGAATCCAGTTTAATAAAAATGCAGACAGTTCTCCTTCTGCTTTCCCTGTATTGCATGCCATTGCTGGGCTCACATTGCTTCTGACCAATGAGAACCTGCAGACAGCTGGGTGGTACACAGGTGACACGTTTTTCAGAAAGGAGATTGGGTAATGATTTACAGCAGTCCTTCCCCCAATGTCCAGTGACCCCTCCATTAGCCCTGAAATAGCAAATAGGCTATTTGGCACTAAACGGATCCCATCACAGCATCTTGGCTCCCTCCCTTCCCTTGGGGCACACGGCTTTGAGGGACCGAGCTATGACAGTCAGCAGTTCAGGCTCTTAGTAGGTGGGACCCTTGTCTACATCTCAGACCCCTTAATCCCTTCCTGTTAGCTGTTACAGCAAAGTCCCCTGAGTAAGGCTGTCACTACTGTTTTGGTACTGGTTTAACACAGCCTTGATAAGGCCAGCTACGTTACCCTTGACTGGCCACAGGGGAGCAGTCCCAACCAAAAGGCAATTTAGTGACAACTGTGAGCCATGCCTAGCGCTACATTTCCTCTCTTGGTGTTCCCAGACCTTCACAACCCACTTTTCTATACTTTAAACCACAAGAAAGAGCAGCCTTTGCTTGGAACACGGATATTCCCTGTTTCTGCTCTCCTTGGGGCTGCATGGCATCAGCAGCTCCCTCTGCCAACCCAGCAGGACTGGCTGGTGCTTTGTAAACATGCTGGGCAGACGCACCCACCCAAGAGGGCACGTTTTCTGCCAGGATGCTGGCGGAGCACCAGGGCTGCTATTGGCTTCAAAGTTTTGGGTGCTTCTTAAAGATACTTCAAAGTTTTCAAGGCTGTCATAGGTTTGGATTTCAATCCCAGCAGTCAGCTCTAACTCTGTGCCTAGTGTGTCCCACACCGTTGTCACCACTGCAGGATCTGAGCCCTCCTCGTTCACTAATGTATTTCTCAGCCCCTGCTACAGCGTCATGCAGCCCTGTTCTGTGCTGGTTGCTGCATTTTGCAGGATCAGTCTCAGTGCTTGAAGGATTGTAAGAAACCTCATCATCATTTCTGGCAGACAGACAGGCTTACCAGGCTGTGGCAGGCAAAGGCTGCTTTTCCATGTCTTATTGCTTTTCTTCTGCTGATGCTAACGGGGTGAGCACAGCCCATTTGTGAGATACGATGTACAGGGAGGTGAGAAGGAAGCAGGGGAATCAAGAAAGGGAAAACTGCATCAAGTTTGTCATGAATGCGATGATTGTCTTTTCCGCCTAGCAGAAGGCCTGCTGGGAAGCTTGCAGGTCCTTCATCACATGCCCACAAGAAGGGACAAATGGTCACCTGCAGCATTGGCTATGGCTGCTGAATGTGCATCTTCTTGGTAAGGTGTGGCTGGGGGTCCCCAGCACACACACCACTCCCCCCATCCACCCTCCTATCCCCTCCCCACCCCCAACATGAGCTCTGTCCTTTTACCTTCTCTACAGGAGAGCAAATAGCTCAGGTGCTGAAATCAAAAAGGCTGGGGTCCAAAGACAGCTATTGCCCTCACTCTGCTCATGCTGTATATTTGCACATAGTGTGTCTCCATTCCAGCAGTGCTTTCTTTGGATGACCAGAACAAGACCAGAATAAACAGGTTTGGAAACTCTCAGGCAAGCATTGACAAGGTCTTCTTATCTGTGACTCATTCAAGGAAGTGGGAAATAGAATCTGAAGAGAGGAACATGTTCATAAAGCTGTGTTCACCAACAGTGTTTTTTACCAAACTGGCACCTGTAATCAATCAGAAGCATGATCGGCACATTTCCAAGTCAAGGAAGGTATACACCACTGGCTATCAAGTCTGCCGGGCACAGCCTGTCCCATCTTGTGTGTTTAGCCATCATCTCCTCTAGTACATCCCTCGAAGGCAGATTCTAGGTAGCCCTGTAATAAAAGTAATAACATTAATTATTATAATGAAGAGTAAACAGGACCTGTACACTTTAGAGTCAGAGGGGCAGGCAAAGTTTTCAGGTTCACAGAGAAGCATGTGGGACACAACTAAAAGAAGTGGGAATGCAGCAGAGCCTGCAGTGATGCTGCACATGTGACACTTTGGGGGTCCAGGCTTACGTCCCAGCCCTGACGCTGCTCTGAGCAAGGATGCAATCCAGCTACATTTTACAAAGCCAGACGCATGTGCATCTTGCAGAGCTGGAGGCTGGGATCTGCCACAGGGCGAATTCCTGTTCTGTGAGGGAGAACATTATTAATGTAACTACTAACCCAGTAAACTCATCCTGGATCTCACAGCAGTTTTTCACAGGCAATTGCCAGTAGCAGGTCTCCCACAGCACTGATACACCACCTTTCTCATCACCTTCTGCCATTGTTTATACCAGAGCAACATGCTCATCCTCACCATCTGCCCCTGCTTATGGTAATGTAAGCCCACTGACTGATCCATGCCATGGGTTGAAACCCAAAGGTGTCATCTTTGCAAGGCTGGGGAGCAACAAAATGATTAAACATCACTGCTGCTACAGCCAGTGGATGGGACTTTGTCTGGCAGATGTAGCAAGACCACTTGTTTCAGAGGTGCCCCTTTGCAGAGACCACTTTGCAGAGGAGACCTGTAGCTGCAAGAAGGGGCGAGTGAGAGCAGGAGGAAGGTGAAGGAGGTACAAATCCCACCAAATCCCTCTGAGACACTGTAGCAGCTCCCTTGAAGCCCCTGGAAGCCCTCTTTCTGCAGCATATAAATGGGTTAATGTGAGCACTACTGGTGCGGGATGCTCGGCTTCCCACCAGCTTCAAATGTGCTTTCCCTGCTTCCTTACACCCATCGACAAGGGTCCTTATGGACACACAAAGGGGCGGTGGGAGGTCCTACCAGCCACTTACTTACACAAAAGGCTAGGGCACTAGGAACACCTCCGTACCTGTTTTCCTTCTGGGAAGTGGCAGTTCTTTCAGCATTTAAAAACATCCCCCTGCTAGAATCTACTTGGCACTTGCAAATTTGCCAGCACAGCTGAGTGCCACTTCAGGGGATTGCTCAAGCAGATGCTGTGTGTAAAAAGCATCTTCTGGCTTAAAAAAGCATCCTGCCTCCTTGCCCTAGGCTTGTTGGGAAGGGCTCACACTTCCAGGTAATCCGGCAGACATTTGGGCTTCAAGAATTTCTGCTGGTAATGTACAGCTTGCACCAGAGCAAACCCATCTGAAAGAGCACAGGCATGCCAGGAGCTGGGTACCTCTTGGGGCTTCTGGTAACTGCTGCCTGCCAAATGGAAAATCTGTGTTACTGAAACTGTTTTAGCTTTCTAAAGCTAAACCACCACCATTTCACCTCTTTGTTCCCCTTGGAGAGCTGCTGAGAACAGCAAAGATTTGAGAATATTTAGATTTTACTTCCCTTAGTCCTAGAGCTGAGCTAAACCAGCAGTCACAAGGGAGTTTCCCTGAGGACTGCCTTTCCTTTCTTCTCCAAATGCCCTCCCTGCTACTTCATAGGGATCTTGCTGCAAATAAATGGCAACTGTAGCACCAGTTCCAGCAGCCTCTGAAAGGGAGGCGAAAGTGGGAATGGATCCATCCTCCAGAAAGCATGTCTTTCAGGCTGTAAATGGTTAAATGTTGAGAGAGCTTGGAAGCAGCTTGCGGACTCGCCTAGAGAGCAGCACAGACACAAAATATGATTAAAAGAGCAAAACGACAGCTTGGCACTGGGGGGCTTCAGGAGCTAGAAGAAATTAACAAAACCAAAATCGAGGTCTATGAGGAAGTTCCCACAATGGCTGGGAGTGAAAGCCTGAACTTCTTGCAGATGGGGGGGTTCCCAGCCGCTGCCATCTCCATCCTGCTCCCTCTCCATCCTTCCCCCTCTGCCCTGCGTCTGTTTCTCTCCCTCCCTCCCACCGGGTGCCGTGGCTGCAGTGGTGCCCTTCAAAGCACCATAAGGGACAGGGACCCTGGGGGCTCCTTGGCTGTGCTGAGAAGTGACACTTGGAGACAGAAGGAGAAGGGAAAATGTCAGGATGTCACCCTCCCGGGTCTGAGGGCCTGTCAGCCGGGGAACATGGGCAGTGGGGGGAGCTTGAGCAGGGTGGCAGCTTTCTCTCTGCTTGCCCTTTCCACTGCCACAGTGCAAGAGCAGCTGCAGCTGCTCAGGATGCTCAGCTGGTACACACACAACATCCCATGCTCATGGATGGCCGAGCTGAGCCAAGGGATACCATGCACAGCACTTCCCTCCCACCACACCAACTCTTGGCTAAGAAATGCTGTTTTGCCACCCAGCATAGGAGACCTGGAGCTGTGTCAGAGCTGGGAGGAAGGCCAGGCCCAAGGTCATCCTCTGAGGCTCCTCTTAGAAGTCCCTAGGGCTTTCGTACTCTACACCCTGTGTGCTGAGCACCAAATAGCCCAGGCCAGGCACAGCAGTTACTTTCCTGATGTCACCCACCTTTGTACCATAAACAGGTAGAAACATCGTGTTCTCTCGTAAAATTATATATTAAGTCCCACAGGAAACCTCCTGACATTTTTAAGGAAACAAAGGACAGCACCAGTGCTACTAGAGTGTAACAAGTACTTCTTGCCGCCTGCAAAACATGTATGCTGAGTGGTTACTGTTGTCCCTAAAACATGCTTCCTTCCCTCTTCCTTGCTTGCAGGCAGTGCAGTCAGTTCCGAATCACTGTCTGGGTGCTATCAGCAGCTGGCTGCTATTCCCAGAGAGTCTTAGAGGGAGTGTTCTGGACCCCAAAGAGGTCCTTACCATTACAGTAACTTTTAGATATGTTGTCCAATCTGTGGTTCAGTTTATATCTCACAAGCAACTTTTCCAAGTTCTCTAGAGCCCTTCTTATCTTCTAGCAAGAGTGTGCTTCTTTTTCAGGTTGCTCTGTGGTTGCTGGAGCAGGCACAGTGATGTACCGTGCAGAAAGATGGGTGCATTGGTATCCAGTGCCTGCTTGCTTGCCCTGCCAGGGCAGCTCTGTACTATAGTGGTGGGTGCTGTCCTGGGGTCATGGGGCAGACTGATTTTGTAAGTGCACCCCTGTGCTCCAGCAGTCACAGCAAGGAGTCAAAGACACAAGCTGAGGGGCTCCCCAGGCCATGGGGCAGCCAAACAGTAGTTTTCCTCTCACCCTCTTTAACCTGCTGGTTGTGCAAGGATCTCAGAGCATGGCAGGGAAGAGATCTTATGCTCAGGGGCAAGAGCTTTCATCCCTGCCTCCAAGGGCATGTGCTTTGTCCTTGATTTGGTCAAACCCCCTCATCTCTCAGCCCCGTGGGTTGCCCACAGCCCTCTCACACCAGTATGCTGGTTGGTGCCCATTAGCTTCCAGCATCACTTCCACAGTGGTGATGGGAACAGCAGACACCTGACCAGCAGCATCTCCACAGGCCCTGGGTTTAAGGCTATCCATCTTTGGGTATGCTTGTGCTATTTCAGATGATGCTCAGGGAGGGGGGTGCATTTTCTCCTCACAGCTGGCTGGTAGCTGGATGCTCAAGCATTCCCCAGTCGGGTGCGTGAAGCCTGGCCAGGGGCTGGAGGGGTCTGTCCCAGCCAGGGCTGCTGGGATCCAGGTGAGATACAGCCTCACTCAGGGTGATGTGTTTTCAAATCGCTGCCTGCCAAGGTACAGCGCTTGCAAAAGCTACCAGAGGAGAGAGGTGGGTGGGGAGAGCAGGTTTGGGTTTCTTCTGGGCCAGCTCTGATTTTGGAAAAGTTGTGTCTCCATTTCAAACCTGAAAGCATCCCCACCCCTTCTCCAGGGGCCTGGAGTGCCCCTGCATTAACCTCTCCCATGCAAGGAACCCCCCCTCAGGTTTTAAAACTTTAATGTCATAACCTGTTTGTCCTGTTTAAAGCATAGGGTAGGGCTGGGGAGCTGACAGATCCTGAGCAAGCTATGCCTCCAGCTATCCTGTGTCCACATGGCTCAGCAAGGGAGAGAGAGGGGGAAAAACAACCCTTAGAGCCTCACATTTTTCTGTCCCAGGGTTGGGTTTTTGGTTTTTTTCCCCTTCAAAAATAGCAGTGAGCTGGCGTTTAGATGCAGGTCTGAGCTCTGAGAGGGCAATTCAGTGATGTGTTGAGCAGTGTGTTCATCTGAAAGGTTTGCTCCCAGACACAAGCCTATGTGTGAAGGCTGCTGACAGTGATCCCTAAAACAAAAATGCTCCTTACCTATCTCCAAAATCAGGCTGGCATCTCTCATCCTGACCCACACTGGCTACTTCTGCACGCAAAGCCATGGGGTTGCAAGTGCTCAGGCATACCTGCAGCCCGGCTGCTCAGACCAGCATGCCTGCCTGGGCAGAGCCACAGGCCAGCGGTTAGGGCTGGATACCAAAAATCCCCTCCTTGCTTCACCATCTGGCTTTGCATGCCCCTGCCACTGCTCATCCTCAGGCAGACCCTACTGAAGAGCTTAAAGCATGTCAGTTTTTGTGCTCATGCAGACTGCGATGCCCTCAGTGGCAATGCACCAGACACATATACATGATGTGTTGCTTTGCTAGGGCATGCGGAGCTTTGCTGCTTAGCCAAACATACACCTGGAAGCATGTATTCTTTCCATATGCCATGTATCTATACCCCTTTGATGCAGGCATGGCATGCTTAATGAGGGAGGTAAGCAGTACGTGGATGTGATGCTGTTGGTATCCACAAGATAAGCAGTTGAAAGGGATATAAATCACATTTTACATGTCAACAGCACTGTATCCAGCACAGGTCTTCTCTGGGGCTTCTACCACTTCAGATCTCTGAGACGTTTGATGCAACTTACCACTTGAAAAAAGAATGGGGCTTCAAAACTTTCTTCAAAAAACCCAAAATTTGCATCTGTTTAAGGCATGATAGAATTGTCAAGATTGCTTTTAAATACTTGGTATCCTACATATTTGTAATATATTTGTAGAAATAAGAGAGTTATGTTTTGTTCTGTTCTGTAATGATGAAGATAGTGCCAGCATACTGGTTTGTACCTCAATGTGATAAAACCTGTGCCGTGCTCAAACACAAATGCGTTCAGGAGTGGGCCAGGCTGCAGGAGTTGGTAAGCTCACAGGTAAGGTCAAGTGTAATCCCTGTTTGTTTGTCAGGATCCGTCCCCTGCCTGGTGTGAGTAAGATGTCTGAGCAGTTGGCCAGAAGGTACTTAAAAACCCACTTGAAGTGGCAGCGGGCAGTTACATGTTACCACACCTTGTTTTCTTCTGCGAGTCCCTACGACTCCTCTTGGAAACTTGGTTTTAGCCCAAGTACAGATACAAAAGTCCTCCTGCTCGCACACAGGCACGTAGAGAGGTGAAGCCACAGGACTTGGCACCCCTGGAGAGGCAGCATGCAAGGCTCAGTGGCTTAACACGTGCCCAAAACAGTGCCAAGTGCCATCGCTTTTTGGTAGTGGCAAACAGAAAGCCAAGCACCTTGACCACCCGACAGGAAACATCTGCAATCACTGAATCATAAAGCAAGCCGGTCGTGTTTTATCCTCTTTCTTTTTTTTTTTTTTATTTTTATGACAAAAATAAAATGATAAGTTCACTTTGAAACTCATTCTTGACTTCAGCACCTAGGAACTTAAAACAAACTGGTTTATGGCCCTCCCCCCACTGTGATATCTCTTTTTGCAGGTGGCAGAGGCAGGCTCAGCCTGATAAGATTATTGATACAGGGGCAATGCGGTACTGAGCAAATGTGCTCATTAAGCAGGAATCTTAAGAAGTTGCTGATATTTGCCTAATGCCCTCCTCCTCCTCCTTCCCCTCCCAGTTGTCTCAGAGGCCAGGCAGTGGCCAGTTGCACAGGGAGGGAAGCAGAGAGGCTGGGGGCAGATTCAGGCTTGGCCAAAACTCAAGCAGGCACAAGGGGAGCAGGATTCAACCGGTCCCTTGTCATCAGGATTGCAGCCTGGGCTGGATGCAGGCCCCAAAAGGTCTTCAGGGCTGTCTGGTGAGCACCTACATTAGGTTGGCTTTGGGACTGCGGGTCCAAAGAGACCACTGCAGAGTACTTCCATATTTAGGGTCATTGTTACTGCTCATGGAGAGCAATAACTTGCTCTGGGGGTAGCACATTATAAAAGTCTTTGTCATAGGGAGCAAAGATAGGGGAACAGGCATGCAACAAGCATGGCTCTGTTCCACCTTTCTTTGAAGACCAGCAGCTAGGCAACAAACTTTTGTTGGTCTTTTTAGTGGTTTAGTGGTTGCATTAGAAAAGTTTCGCTCTTGCCTTTTTTCTTTTCAGGAGGGGATGAAACTGCCACTGTGAAAGGAAATCAGTTCCTCAAACTCTTTTCTCTCTGTTTTCTGCCTTTTGGCCAAGCATTTTTATACGCCTGAATTCAGAACTTCCTTCTTCCTTATTTATTTTTAATTAAAATAATAGTAACTGCCAGTTGTTGGAGTGGAAATAAGGGGGGAGAGGCTCAGAACTACTGCCCATGAGGGATGGGATGTCCTCTCCCTCCTTGCTCTGCTCCTTTCCTCCTCCAATGGAGCAGGTGGGACCGCCAGGTAAAACAGGGCTCCAGGGCTCCTTTACCTTCTTCAGTTTGGGGTTGGAGTTTTACATGACATTGGTGATATATAGCTCTGAAGAGCATAAATGTGGAAGGTTTCAGCTGAGCTAAAGTATGGTGGGGAGAACATCTCCAGGTGAGAGAAAGCACAGATTTGGGAAACTCAAAGTCCTTCATGAAAGGATTTCTGGTGTCTATAAGAGTTTGTTCACTATCCAGCAGCAGTAACACCATCAGGAGAGAGACATCTGGAAACGTAAAGTGGGACTGCTATAATTTGGTATATCTATAATTTAGTTTCGTTATATTTCTCAGCTTGGCTCCAAACTTCCTTCGGGAACTTAATGAAGGGTGAGGATAGGTCTCAGTCTCCACGGCTGCACCCACATGCATGCAGCATGTCCTCTTTCCGGGGAAGCCTTCTCTCGCCTCGTCTCATCTGGCAGGACCATTGCAATTACTTAGGGCAAATGCAAACATGTTGTTAGTATTCAAAGCACTCTGCAATATCGACTCGTGTAACCACTATATAACAAAACACAAAGATCGCAGATTAGAGCCCGTGACACCGGGCATTGCCCAGCCCTGTGACTTGCCCCGGGAAGCAATACCAGATGTAAACACGAAGGCAGCACAATCTCTTTTGCATGTTAACCGAGCAGCCAGTGCAATCATGGACATGGCATGCCAGCTCGGTTTCAGTCAGCCTCCTGATTTGATCCCATGGCCTGTACTGGGAGGTGTTTCGCCTCTGTGTCCTCCAGACCTGTGGTGGCTTATCCTCATACTGGCTCGGGTACTTCTTCTCCTTCACCCGCACAATCAAAACTACCAAGATTTTCCCCATCACCAATTTTGTGGTGAAATGCATGGTAAAACTCACCTCCACTAGCAAGACATGGCTTGAGTGGACAGGGAGGAGATCTTCATGGACCCCTTACCAAAAAAAGAGTGTCACCTTTTTATATGCCATGCTGAGGGTTGCACAACTGAGTTGCAGGTGACAAGGCAAGTTGTCATCTAACGTAATTAAGCACAATCCTGCAAAGATGTGAAGCAAACAGGGAAGGATGTATGGAATCAGAGAGTGCAAGTGAAGGATGAGAAAAGGAGTTGGTGTGGCCTGCAGGGATGGAGGACCAGATGAAGTTGATCAGGGAGAACAAGGCAAGACAGGATAGGAAGTGCAAGGACGAATGAATGGCGCAGACTGGCTTCTTCTCTTGCTAGAGCCTTCATTGCTGCCTCCACATATGTGGGCTGGTGGGGAAAGCGATATACATCCTGCAGCAGCAGAGGTGTGATGGAGAGCACTGCAGAAGCAGACCCCTTTTGCTCAAAAGAGCACAGTGTGCTAGCCATAATCGGGGTATCATTTGGTCCCTTCTAGAAAACAAACAAAAAAACACTCCAAGTGAAACTCTCTGACATTCCAGAAATAACAAATCTGCATCCCTTGGTGTCTAAATCACACAGGCAGAAGCTCAAGCTGGAACACGCTGGCTGTTTTCTGCCCTGCGCTGCGTTTTAGCCAGATCTCCAAGCAAACCAAAAGCCATGGCTCCTCCTCCCAGGGAGCTGAACAGCCAGCAATAAAGAAAGACGTCCTAAATTACTGCGAGCAGAAGAAGTCTTGCTCAAGGCTGTGTGGTGCCTCTACAGGGATCCATGTAAAGCAGCCGGCATGAGAGGACGTGACACGACTTGCCGCAGGAATTGTACTGAAACTCAGAGCATGTCAGAGCAGGAGAGCATCGGGGCAATGACTGACGAAGATTAGCCTAGATAGCGAGGAGGAATGGTATGTCAAAGAAGGAGGGGGGAAGCGATACGGTTATGGGGAAAGGAAGGCAGGGTGGAGCCAGTGACTTGGGCTGATGCCCTGCCAAGGTACATATATGTTAATTGAGCAATCCTGTTCCTCCTCTTTCCTGGCAGGTAACAAAAGGCATCCACACCTCTATGGAAAGGGTGGATGAGAAATGCTCCACCGGCAGCGTGGAACTGGTCCCCAGTAAAGCCCTCACCAGACAGGATCCCTCCACCCCAGGATGGGCAAGGGTTCATTGCAGATGTTGCCAAGCCATAAGGGGAGCTGCCTAGAGTAAAATAAATAAATGCAATACAATACAATACAATACAATACAATACAATACAATAAAATAAAATAAAATATTAAAAAAGCCCAGTAAGCCAACAGCAGGTATATATGAGAAGGATATCACCCCTCCACAGCCACTCATGGAGGGATCGAAGTGGAAGGGCTCACAGGGGTTTCTGGGTTGCTGAGGATGAGGGAGCTGGCCAAGCAGTCACGTTCCATCAAGGAGAGGCTGGCTACTGCCTCGGCTAGGGCCACTGCTTCACCCAGACACCTTTACACCCACAACTGTACCCATCACTGTTGCACAGCAGGACCCTGTCATCCTCCTCCATGGTAGCTTTCAGCTGTAGAGCTGCTGTCTCCACATCTTAGCTTTGGCCCTCCAGTCCAATGTTCTCAGCAAGTGATGAGTATAACTGTGATTTTTATGGCATAGAAGAGGAGCTCAGGAACATGCCTTCTCTAAGTAGAAGCTGTGCTCTGCTGCACCAGCAGGCTCAGTGCTGTGCTCTGGTATAAGTAGTATTATTCTGCTAGTGCAGCTTGGTTCACCAGGCTGCAACACTCCTGTCACATACCTTTCTCTGTAGGCTGGCTACTGATATGTAGAAATAAAGCAAAGCTGCTTGAATATCCCTAATAAGTGAGAAAAAGCAAAGGAAAGGGCAGGGAAAGGAAAGGAAGGGAAGGCTAGAGAATCATGATCTAAAGTTAGGATTTTATCAAAACCAGGACATGCCATTGCAAATCCTGATGCTTACCACCTACAAATCACCTAAGCAGCCAACCCAGCCTCACAAGCCAGCACATAAAAGATAGTGAGGGAACTCTTTCTTGCCTTCATAACTTCTGTGTCTTCCCACATACTCAAATGTTCTTTTCAAAGTCTTTCTTCCTGATCATCATGTCTTGAGCAGGTCTTCACTTGGCCCCTAAAGTTGCCAAGCGCCTGGCAGGAAGACGTCAGAGCAGACCAACACCTCTCTACCACAAAGATGCAGTGTTGGTGCCCTCTAGGACCCAGGCTGTCCTCCCAGAAAGAGGACCATGAATGTTTCCAGATGTAGCTTAGGTCTAGGGGTATCCTTGAAGGGCTCTCACAGACAGCAGTGGCACGTAAGTCATGTTGTCAGTTCTTCCTTAGGCCAGCACTCTTTTTTTGTTGCTGTTGGCATTGTTAGGTTTGTTTCCTTATAGCAAATCCCAATGACACCATTAGGATGCTAGGAAAAACTCATCACTCCAAGCCACTGAAGAGAAGGGTATTAATTTGCTGTGTTGCTTGCCCACAGCCCACACATCACTGCTGATCCTTTCTGATAGAAACTCAGGACTGGGGGCCATGGAGCAACCAGGGGAAGGCTTCTGCTGGGCAGCAGCCCTGCCTGCAGGAGGAGTGAAGCTGGGGCCGGTGGGTTAGTGAGCATAGGATGAACCTCCAGGACCACTGCTGCTGATCACGGAAACACGCCACAAAGCACAAATTAATCCCAAGCAGCAGAGGCTCGGGTGGCAGCTCACTCTCCTTCTTTCCTGGGAATTCTTTGGGTGTCTGCAAGCTCTAATCAGCTCTCAAAAGCACTTACCAAATAGGAAGCATTCGTACCTCTCCACACAAGTATATATTCCTGACAAGGGGGCTCTAGGAGACTCACTGCCTTTTTGTGTTGCTGGGAAGCACTGGGATGGCTTTCAAGGAGAGGGAACAAATGCCTCAGGCTCAGCCTCTGCTTTGTTGTTGTCCCTCGCTTAAGGAGGGCTAAAATACAATTAGGGCACCCAGAAATAAGGATTCTGCAGGTTTGCAGTGCTCCATTCCTAGAAACAGTGCAAATCACTACTTTTCTGGTGCCTGGCATAGGAAGGGTGACATGTGTAACGCATTGAGCAGGGCTGCCCTAGACCAAGTGGCATCCCAGGCTGGAAGCTCCCTGACCATGGTGAGATACCAATGTGGTCCCTAGTCCCATCTCTCATCCTGTGGGAGTATAGACTACCACCAACTCACTTGCACTCAAATGCTACAAAAACATATCTCCTGGGGGAACGGGAAGATGGATGTAACAGCGTGAATTGTGCTCAGAATAAGACATGACCAACTGTGTGCTTTATTACTGGATATTAAGCCCAGGCTGCATGGGGCCTCTGACATCTTCTCAGCTAGCCCAAGTCCACCCAGAACATCAGCCAGGAGTAACACCTGGGACTGCTAACAGACTTGCCACTGTTCTTTCATCAAAGCACTGTGATCTGTGGTGTCCAGGCATCCAAAATGTACCTTTTGCACATGCATTGCAATTCTTGGGTTTGCCAGCAGGTCATCCATAGGTTATAATGTACAGGTGCCTTTGCATGTTTCAGCAAACAGCACTTTGTCCTTCTGTGAAACATCCATAAAGACATAGCTGACACCCAGCATTTGCATGGATTTGATTACATGGAAGAGTAGACTCAAGCCTTTCTGTTGAGAAGCCATATAGAGGACATCTCATTTGCCTTCTCCTGTTCACTTCCTGCCTCTGTGCAAACAAAGGTTTTGACTGATGGTGCAATGAAAGACCCCCTTGGCAAAGCATAGCTCAGAAAGAGGGCAGACCAAGGGAGATCACAGGATTGCCATTCATGACATTTCCTCACCATGTCATGTTGTTCACAGACTCCTAGGTGGGCAAGACAGCTGGCAGCCCAAGTTTGCAGGGTCCGTGCTCAGCCACCAACATTTCTGCGTTATCCTGACCCAAAAGCAAAATGGTAGTGATGACTTGCCAAGAAATAATTGCATGAATTTTCATGAGCCCCGTTTTCTTTCCATTCTCGCCTATGTCCACTGTGCCTTGGGGAAAAGGCATAAATGAAGATCCCTTAGATAGGTCTGTCACACTGATGGATCTATTTTGCCATTTGAATGCAGAAAAAAAATGGTGTTTTCACATTAATGGGGTGAAATATGCTCTGTTCTTTGAAGACTGATGCAAGAGCAGAGCCTCTGAGCTTTATGCTTTCAACAGCTACACAATGCCAAGATAAAGTGTAACTGACCTTCAATGCAAATAATGTGATACTGGAAAAACAAAAACACTCCTACAAGAAAGATTTTTCTTATAAGTAGGAGAGAGGCTTGCTTGCCAGGTGGAAAGCACGAATATGAGAAATCAGGTGCAGTGCTTAAGCACCATGTATATGCTCAAGTCTTGCTTTGGTTTGTTACCACCTCTGCTTTTGCTATCTGAACCTCTGACTTTCCACATGCACATCTTTTCTCTCTGTTTTGTTTTCAGCTGAGATGAAGAACAGCAAATGGTCATAAACCAGCAAGATGGGAGAGTAGAAAGAGAGAGGACATGCACACTCATGGGTAGTGAAACAGTGTTAGCATGAAGGGGAGTGCAAAAGCACCACTGCAGACCTGGTAGAGGGAAATCATATGCTGGGACCTGTTCAGGCTTAGAGAGTTGTTTTTAGCATCGATGCTATTATTATCCCCACATGCCCCATAAACAGAGAAATAGTGTGGAGCAAGATGTTAGCAGGTCACCATTAGGGGGGGGAATGCATCAGGACAAATGGCAATCATCCTCATCTAGGGACACAAACAGGCGAGTCAACCATACAGCGAGTGCAACAGAGACACAGAATCAGTAAGAGAGCCATTTGATCACTTATTAAAGTAATATTCAGTCAAATTGTATGAAGCTGGATTTCAAAAGGTAACTTCAGTGACACCAGACTTTGGGCAGTCAAAATATGTACTGTTCAAGCAATGTGGGCAGTGTGTGCACAGGGCCCAGTGCTTGCTGCACAGTTCTCTTTTGGGATGTGAATGTTTTGTGACCATATTTGAGGCACCTGTTTTTGAAAACATAGCCCCAGGGCTTTATTTTATAGCTGTCTTCAGCGATAAACACTACTTTCAACCAGCTGAAGAATGCAGCTACAAGCGTGGCCAGCTGCGAGCAGAGCAATAGCTCATGAAGTCTTTCATACTTTGCAAAAAGATATCAACCCCATCATCTCTGTTGGTATAAAAAAAAAAACAAGGCAAGGTGAAGTCCCAGGGGTTGTGCAATAAATCAGTGGTGTAGTGTGGCACCTTGGTTGCAGACATTTGGTACACCACTGATGCGCTTGCAGAAAAGGTCTCAGGAGCCACCCATAGGGCTAGATATTTCATGTTGTGGTTTAAACCCCAGCTGGCAACTAAGCACCACATAGCTGCTCACTCACTCCCCCCCTAGTGGGATGGGGGAAGAGAATTGGAAGGGTAAAGGTGAGAAAACTTGTGGGTTGAGATAAGAACAGTTTAATAACTGAAATGAAAACCAATTATAATGATTATGATAATGATGAATTGTAATGAAAAGGAAAATAACAAAGAGAGAAATAAAACCCAAGAAAGACAAGTGACGTAAATGAAAACAATTGCTCACCACCAACCAGCCGATGCCCAACCAGTCCCCAAGCAGCAGCCCCACCACCAACCTTCCCTCTACTGTTTTTGCTGAGCATGACATCATATGGTCTGGAATATCCCTTTGGTCGGTTGGGGTAAACTCCCTGTGCACCCCCAGCAGGATTTCTGTTGTGCTGATATGAGGAGCAGAAAATACCTTGACTCTGTGTGAGCACTGCTCAGCAATAACTAAAATATTCCTGCATTATCAACAGTTTCCAGCATAAATTCAAAACACAGTCCTGTGCCAACCAGTGTGAAAAAAATTAACTCTACCCCAGCCAAAACCAGCATAGCAGCAGAGCAAGCACAGGGATCTTTCCAAAACTATCCCATTAGGAAGGCTTGAGTGTATTTGTAATACAGTTCCTCATCACCCCTGTAGATGAGGTTTCATCCACCAAATTGCGCCAGCCTAACCAAGCTCCTGGGGCCTTTCTTTAAGCAACTTAACTCTCTGAAGGAGGGAGCAGAACTGGAGCTGCACCCAGGCAGGCAGCACTGCTGCAGCACTGCTGCCCTCCAGCCCCCTGCCCTGGGATACTTCTGATGCCTCTTTAGCCCAGCACGGCACGTGTGCAATGAGAAATTGCCTGGGTTTGGCGTTAATAGGAGGGACATGGTTTTAAAGGACTTCTTAAAATTATAAATCTGAGTCGTACAGTAAACTTTGTATATATGCACACATACAACAAAGGTTTAGAAGTCTTTGGAGGATTCAAAAGAGGTTTAAGGGCTGAAGTATTGACCCGGGTGCCTAAAGACACAAACAAGTCAGTACCTAAAAATGAAGATTATAATCTAGTAGGCTTCTGAAAAGCTCAGTAGGTGCTCAGCTGCAATATGGGCCTGAATCAGTTAGTAAACCCAGCCCTTGGTCAGCATTGCTAATATGCACTTAGCCAATATAACATGTCTGAAGAAACATTTTCTCCATGTTATACTCAGCAAAATTTTACAGCAGCAGTATAGCTCCTTTGAAGAGATCCTTTAAGCACACAAGTAGCATGGAAGCAGAAAACATATCTGTTATTGCAGAAGCTAAAAAGGACAGGCTCTTGTCCTCTGCTGTGAAAATGAACTGCAGCTGGGGATGACAGATATTTCTTCTCTGAATCATTCGTGGGTCAGGTTTGCTGAGACCCCAAATCAGAGAAGCAGAAACTCCCCATGGTGACATTCCTCTGGTTTCTTTCATTTTGCTTCACTCATACAACCCTTCACGATCAAAACTTCAGCTTCTGCTAAGCAATGCTCTGAAATGCTGGCCTGGAAGAGCAGCACTTTGAAGTGTTTTTTGTGAGTAAGCTTTATCTACTTAGGCAATGGGGATGAAAAGTATGCTTATTCTGGTCTCGGTGTAGTCGAAACTGAATACTAATTTCACAGACCAGTTATTATGGTAGATTTGTAAATGCAGTGGATGAAGATGTTTTGAATGAGTGGCTGATGGTATTCATGCTCTCAATAGGGCTTTCCCCTTCTGTTTCCAAAGAAAGCTCTCAGGATTGGTTAAGGTCTGGGCATTTTGAGGTTCAGCCTTCATCCCTTCTCGCAGAGGTTGGCACCAGGCTTGTAACAAGCCAAGTTGCACAGGTGAAGCAAATTATGAACATCTTCATTGATAATTGATGGGACCACAGCTGTTCAACACCGCTCCAGCAGGACATGGCTGAAGGAAGAAAGACCTCTGAGACAGCAGGACAGGGCTTAGCCTTCACACTGAAGAGTGGAGCGCATCATGTGGCTCAGGGGTGACAAGCAGCATGTCCGTCCCTGAGGGAGAGCTTACAGTACCATCTGCCAACATTGCAACCCATCTTCCTCCTGCCCAGGATGGAGGGGACCTATGAAGCCTGGAGACACCAGCAAACTCAAGGGAGTGGTGAGGAATGTGGGGACACCAAAGACCATGTCCCCTCACCTGGGCCAGGAAGGATAAGTGGTCAGGAGGGCCACTGGTGAGGAGGGCCAGCCAAATACACTAAAAACACGCATGCTCTCCACAGTCTGACTCGTGTTTCCTGGAAGAAGTTTTATTGCCACTGAAATGCTTCATGTTCTGTGAAGCCTTTGCCAGCTGGAATCGTCTCTTTGCACCTGTCTTTTTGTTTACACAAATCCCTTCTCTAATAGAGCTAATCACTCCGCTTTGATAAATCTGCCAGGCCCCCGATATGAGCTCCCTTGGCACTGAACAAACAGACCATTGTCTCGCCAGGGCCAGCCAGCCTGTTAATGGTTAAACTGGGAGCCGGCAGGATGGGGGGAAAGAGGCATTGGCCACAGGCAGGCTTTTTCTTTTTTTCCCATCCTCAAATCTGCAGGTTTCCCTATCCTTTGCTGAGGCTCGCAGCTCTGCATAAGTCCCTGCTGCCAGCTGGGGGTCTCAAGTGTGGTCTCTAACTGCTTGGGGATGTGCAATTCATTGGGAGCACCTAGTGGCACATTGTGGGGTAGGATGGCAATCCCTGAAAGAGGAGTGATAGGGCACGGAGAGATGCTTTAGGATGTGCAGAAGTGGACATTAAGCAGGAGACAAAAAATTACGGCAGACTGAGGACCAGGCCAAGAAAGTGAGGTCTAAGAGTGTACCAAGTAAGGATGGGTGACTGTCAAGAGGAGAAAGTTGGACATAGGAAGCTGAAAGCTTGGGCAGAAAATAACAAAACCTAGTTTTGAAGTAAGGGACATGATACATTTGACTTCAGCAATGCTTCTCTCCAGCAGCACTTTCCTTCAGCAGCTCTCCTGCAGCTTTGTAGATGTGATTAGTGCTGAAACCTCCAACTAAACAGAGCATTGCTTTGCTCCCAGTGCTCTGCTGCACCCACATAATCCTAGTTTAAGGTGGGTAATACCATCATGAGTACAATTTTGCTGCAAATTTTCCTCCCCTGAGGATGCACTACAAGAAATGCTCCTCATCACAGGGCCTTGGCTGGTCATTTCTCAGCTTGTGCTGCCAAACCAGTCTTTTTGGACAGTTAGCCAACCAACTACCCAGACTTTCTGCATGCATAAGGTGAACAAATGTAGCAGTTTTAGTGTGCTGTTTCATGTAAGACATGCAAGACAAAATTTGGTCTTGCAGTCCATCTCCAAGGTAGAGCAGCAAACAAGCATTAGCCACCAGCCCTTGCTGGTATTAGCTGCATCTGTAGGAAGATCTTTGAATGTAACAACCAGGAAAGCTCTTTAGCAAGTTGTAATCATCCCCATGGTATTCACATGAAACCAATATACCCTTTACACCAGCTAACAAATCCATCAGCACCAGCAGATTATTTCTTGATTGCTTTGCTTGGGCCTGCTGTGTGCCTCAGGCAAGCGTTATTTGTTTAAGCAGGAAGACAGGAGGTGCCCTGAGGCAGCTCTGGCAGCCTTAGCTACACACCAAGCATCGGACAACGATTCAGCCTCTGTCCCATCTGCACCCTTTCCAGCCCACCCGCAGCCCCGCTGCTATCACCTAACCCTGTGTGCCTTGATGTCCTTCATGGTTAAGAGGGAAAAAGCAGCTCCCGGGCTATTGTTGCTTGGAGATGCTGTGTATAACTGGTGGCCTTATGTTCTCAACCTACATGCATGTACTGGTGCATCAGTACTGAGGGTCCTTGGAGCCACACACATGAGAGTCAGCCGAGGCTGGCACAGGTTTCAGGCTGGAAAGGGGGAAGGGGAATGACACCAGAGTTGCCACAGCATCATCTGCCCCTGAGCCCCTGCAAGCACTGGTGCTGCTCACTAGAGATGCCATGCACTTGAGATCCAGAGAGAAACTCCCCGCCAGGGGGTGAGGTGGATTGCCAAACCGTATGATTAGGGACTTGTTCATGCACAGCCTAATCCTTCACCACTGCTTGTGTGGGTGCAGGAACCTTCCAGTTCCTTAATACCCACCCCCAGAACAGGACAAAACTTGTGCCTGAGGAGCTCTGTGATGCAGGAGAGCAGCGAGGTCAGAAGCCTGGCATCACCCAGCAAGGGATTACACACGGTACACAGAGAGAAAACAATAGCAAGAACCAAATGATACAAGACGCTAGAAGGTTTAAACCACCAAAAGCTTTAGAAAGCATGTGAGTCCTTCCTCATGCATCGCTCAGGAATGAAGCAGTAGGGGGAAGGTGGAGCAGATGCAGGGCTGACTCCCAGAGGGTTTGGGTGCAAGAGCTGGCTTTGTCACAGCTCCCATGGACTCGCTGCATACCCTGCACCCAGGATCGCATCTCCTCCTGCCTCCGCAGGCACGCAGCACCCACCACGACACATCCCCAGCCGGCTCGGCTCCCTGGCTGCTTGGGGAGCAGGCACATTGCCGCACACGCGGCAAGAGGAGTTCCTTTTCTTCTCCTTCCCCAAACAATTAATGTCAATGCGGAGAGGCAGGTGCTCCTGGCGCGATGCCCTCCGTTTTGTTTACAGAACACTCCTTGAAGATTATTTGTGTTGAAATCGTTCAGCTTTTTTTTTCTCTCCCTCTTCTTTTTCCCCTCCTGTTTCCCTCCCCCTGTCTTGTTAGCATTCTCTCAGCCAGTTTTCGTGCCCTGCGGGCCCTGGGCGACAAGCCCGGTTGCAGCCTGCAAAGCAGTGGGGAGCCCTGGCAGGGCTCGGCCCCTCGCTCTGCCCCAGCCTGGGGGAAAGCGGAGAGGGCGTCCCGGCGGCGTCCCCCCATTTCTTTGTGGCTGCCGGGAGGGGAGCAAAGGGGCTGGGAT
>JANHGB010054922.1:0-23031 GCA_026283785.1 Coracopsis vasa
CAGCAACTAAAAACATCCGTGTTATCAGCACTGTTCCCAGGCTGAAAGTCAAAAATACAGCACTGCACCAGCTACTAAGAAGAAGAAAAATGACTGCTACTGCTGAACCTAGGATAGTTAATCACACAGATCATTAGTACTTTCTCCCCATGAGGGGAAAAACCAAATAGAAATAATTTCTCCTGTTAAATATTTTTTCCTTATCATTCAAATCCCTTCAAATTGCTGGAGAGGAAAATAACAGGTACAATATGAACAGCGGCAGTGTATGATTTTGTAAGAACCATAAGTCTAATTTTAGAGGAGATCAAATAGGTTCCTAATTAAACATAGTGCAATTCACTAAGGACTCTGGCCTCTATCACTCTTTGAATGCACTATAACTCAGGGTACCCTTCTTTAGATTTTATTAAACTTGAATCAACAAAAATAAGCTAAAGCAAGCGTAGAATAAAAGGTACTTCTTGACAAAGTGACATTAAACTATAGTTACCAAATCAAAGTAAGACTATATCCACATAACAGTGAATTAATGTTAGTATTGCATTATAATCAGAGCATGATGTTAGTCACAACGCAAGATGAATACAATCAATTTTCAAACTTTTATATGGAAGCAGAAAATAACATTCAATTTACTTTTTATAAAAGCTCAACATTAAACATGAAGTGCTCGAGGATGCTATTGGCACAAGAATAAATAGCTATTACCTGGCCACAAATAACTTCAGCCTGCAGATGAAAAAGTTTAACATGTGACAGGGATTTACAGCAGAAGAATATCCCTGAGCCATGCTGGATGAGTAATCGAAAGTTTGGTGTTTCTGGCATTTTTTACTTTTATTCTTTCCACAACAGGTGTTAAACTTAGAGAGCAGAAGCAATGGCTTCTTAGTGAAGCTTTGTTGTGTTTGCTGAAAGAACTTGTTTGCATAGCTGTTATCTTAGCTTTTAACATTCAGTTTTGAACAAACTGAATGGGCAACAGTGCTTGGCCTCCAATAATATCATAGAATTGTAGAATAGTTAGGGTTGGAAAGGACCTTAAGATCGTCTAGTTTCAAACCCCCTGCCATGGGCAGGGACACCTCACACTAAACCATGTCACCCATGGCTCTGTCTAACCTGGCTTTGAACACTGCCAGGAATGGAGCATTCACAACTTCCCTGGTCAACCCATTCCAGTGCCTCACTACCCTTACAGTAAAAAACTTCCTCCTTACATCCAATATAAACTTCCCCTGTTTCAGTTTGACCCCACTACCCCTTGTCTGATCTCTACAGTTCCTGATGAAGAGTCCCTCCCCAGCATAGCTATAGCCCCCCTTCAGATACTGGAAGCTGCTCTGAGGTCTCCACGCAGCTTTCTCTTCTCCAGGCTGAACAGCCCCAACTTTCTCAGCCTATCTTCATACGGGAGGTGCTCCAGTCCCCTTCATCCTTGTGGCCCTCCTCTGGACTTGTTCCAACAGTTCCATGTCCTTTTTATGTTGAGGACACCAACGTAAGTAATTCAATATATAACATATAACTCAGTCAAACCAAAATAAGGCAAAGTTTATGCTGTCTGGGTGCCCTGAAATTCCCACATGATTGAAAAGGAAAAAGTAGTGCCTACTTCTCAGCCTGAGTCAGAAGGTTAGAGCATTAGCCCTCATTTCTCATACAAATGCAAGTGACAAGATATGGAACGTCCTAGGACAAAGCTATCTGGCACCAGACATTTCTTGACCTGCAGACCTCAGCTGGAAACTATTGAAGTCAGTTCCAAAAAAACCTCAACAAAGTGCTTGAATTTAAAGGAACTTTATTGGAAATTAATCAGAAACTACATGATGCACTATAAATATTTCATGAAAGATATACGTAAGTAGTATAATTTTATGTTCCATTAGGAATGAGAAGATACTTACTGCTGAAATCCTAATAAACCTTACGATGTATAGAAATACTAAAACATGGCACAGCCTATTAGATCTAAATTATCCTCATGCTTTACATGTTTGATTGAGAGAGAATGCACATGTTTGTGTATCTTTCCTGAAGGTAGGTCCTTCAGCAAAAACATGAGTGTTCCTGTTATTTATTAGGTAGTCACTAGCTTAAAGCTGTCATTTTACAGATACATTAAGTAGATGCACTTAATTTACCGTACTGTTTCTGAGAAAAGAAAACTACTCTTTAACCTTATTTATATTCAACTGTTGCATGAAACAGTCTGATCATGTTGCTGGTTCTTAAATATCACCATTTTGCTTCATTCTTCTTCTGTGCTTGAGTTCTCTTTTTGACCTGACTCAAGCTGAAAACCTTTGCTCATGAAGCACTGCAAAAAGATTTTCCTTCTTTTCTGTTCCCTACTAACTCTCTACAGTAGGAGAAGTGTTCTTAATTCTCTTCTGGCAGCAAGGTACATAACAATGTAGTCGTAGTCTGTGACTAGGGCTCCTAGTTGCTGCTGTAAGTCTGTACAGCAGATCTGTACATTTCTTATCAGCCAGCTCTGGGAAATTTGACCATATTTTTTCTTTCTGGCAATCACCTTCCATATGTATCGGTAGCAATGGTATGACTAATAATACAGTCACAATGTTTTAGATGTTGTGTAGATAGAATACCGTATCTCAGGTGGACTAGAAAATCAATACGCAGAAGGCTGTTTCTTAAATCTCCCACCAAAAGTATCATGGCTGTTCTTCATGCATGTGAACAGAGAGAACAACTGGAAGAAATGTATTCACAAAACATCTTTATATTCCAGCCGTTCTCTCATGGCCAGCATTAACCCAGGCTACTGCTGCACTTACTTAAACGTCAAATAGTCTTTTGTCTGTGTATCACCTGCTTCTTAGCAATTATACTCTGAAAGCTTACCAACTGTAGCTCTGGAGAAAGACAAGAAGGGAACTGGAGAAAACAACTGGTGGCATGTTTTGGGGTAAAATGTGCCAAACAGTACCATACCCAAATACAGAAGAACATAGAATCATAGAATAGTTAGGGTTGGAAAGGACCTTAAGATCATGTGAGTTATTTGCACAATGACCAGTGTTGAGTACAGATGCCCTACAAGTACAGTGTTACACAGATAATGTGGGACTTGTTTGTTAGGCGTTAAGTGTTTGTTAGCACTCTTTGGTCATACTATATTATAAAAACAATATAAAAAAACTATTCTAAAAACTAAGGAATAGGAGAATTATGGAGATAAGAAAGACCATGTGTTCATGTTGTGCACCATCATGGCAACATAAGATTGTTCCCTTTTGCACACCTGTCTGCATCTTTCTTATCTAGTTATGCAGAAGTAATCTGAGTTTCCCATCTTGCTTAGGAGGCAACCATTCCTATTCTAAGAAGAGTAAAAATTATTCTGATTTTTGTCGTGGCTTCTGTTTTGATGAGTCACTTATATTGATCCTGCTGTCATAATAAATACTTCCTCATATTCCCCTGAATTGTATTTTTCTCTTTGGTTCATAAGCCATAGGTGTGTATTGTAATAGCCAGTGAGATCTTGGTGCTGAATGGACTGCATAAAGCTATGAGGCTGGGAATGAATTTTAAAATCACTGTTAAAAGTTCATGGGAACATTCAGCTGCTGTTTTTATTGCACAGGAAGGACAAAAAAGCAGTGAGGTATCTGTGTTGCTCTTTCTGTTTAATGCTGTAGATGACCATGTAACATAAAGTAATTTAAAAGTGCCTTTACCCTTTTGTAAAGCTATGTGCGTGCTCACTCAGGTCTTTATTAAGACAGGTACTTAGCCTATTAATATAATGCCAATAAGGCCATCTGGCCATGAATAAATTTCTTAGTTGAATTTTTCAATCGACCCCATTATAGTTGCAGGACTCTCTCATTTATGTGAAAAACAGAAGTTGTGGGAACATAGTTTTAAGATTCCTGTCTTTGCAAACTGTACCCTCAGTTTCTAAGGTGTAAATTCTCTATTAAAATGATGTAAAATGGAGTGCTTAGTCAAAGATCCAGGTGAATTTCTGGTCCAAAATGTATTCAGACCTAAAGTCTATCCATCATTATATGTCTCTAAAGCAAAAAACAATTTAAATGTAACACACTGGAAAGAGAGGTAGACTTTTTTTCCAACTGCATAGGGTTCACATACATACTGTGAATCTCTAGAACAATTACTAGAGTAGGGTTCTTATTTGAAAAGACAATTGAAATAGGATCATATATTTTTACCGCTGGTGACTTGACTACATGGGTTTTAATAATTTTCAGATACAATATTCTAACTGGTGTATTCTTTACATATGGGAAGAGCCAGTTTTATGATGAGAAAGTTCTTTTTTTGTAGTATGAAATGAAGTAGCATTGGGATATATGGTGTATTCCAATAATCTCCTTCATGTGTTTCAATATTTTTGAAGCATTTGGATTAAAGAAAATACAATCAAGTAAAGAATGTTTAATCCAAAAGAAAAGTGTGAAATGCAAAGAAAGGTCAAATGAAACTATTTACCAGTTACTTGTTGTTCAATGCAGCAGAATAGCTGAGGTTTAAGAGAAAATCTTTAAACATCTACAGACTTTTGCACTTCCCTGAAGAGGAGCAAATGAATATGTTATTATTATAGTACTTGGATCTTTGTATTAGAAGAGGACCTGTTGCTTTACTTGTTGTGCAAGTCATTATAACACAGAGTATGCTCTTTATGGAGCCATAAGAAGTAACGGAGTAGGGAAGACTGCACACAAAATGGTTTGCTTAGATTCACTTAAGGAAGTCACTATCCAGAGGATTATACTACATCTTAAATGTGAGTTAATGCATAGGAATTAGTATAGCAGGAATATGTAGCTGTCTTTCCTGCTCTGAGTAAACTGAGCTCCTTCAGAGTGGAAGGAAACGTGGCATGTAAGAGCAGCTGTGTATTGGACATACTGCAGTGAGTGGAAGATGAATTTCACAGCAAGGTTTGAAGATATTTGAATAGTGAAGACATAATCACTGAAACTGTTGTGTGCCATATTGTGCATGTCCATGTGTGAGTAACTGTGATGAAGATCCATGGACTGCTAAGCAAAACAAAGCAGCACAGCTAGGAATATGGTACAAATACTGGGGTTTGGCATCAGAGGTAGGACTCAGCTCACTCTGTATTAAAGGGATTCACCTTTCCTAAATGTTGGTGCCTAAAATGTAGGTTTTAACTGATTTTCATGTCTAGGTGCCTGTAACAATCTGAAAAAACTGAATCAGTTCATTCAGTGGAGTTAAGACAGTTTCCAAGCTAACCAGAGGTACAAGCTTATTTTCAGGGGATGATTAATCACTCTCTAAACTCTAGTGACGGGAGCCCAGACTCCTCTGTTGCCAAAATTCAGTTACGTGAGCTGAATCTCATCCTTGAAGCCCATATTATGAGGTGTCTCTCAAATCTTGCTACCTCTTGCCCATTCATGTAGATCCTTGAATAAACTGCCTAAACTGCACATCCTGAAATAGAGTCACAGCAGGAAACTGCAGCTTTCAGTGTCTATTATTGTCTGTCAGTGGAGAATCTAAATTACAGTGACTGTGACCTTTCTTAAAACACTGCTGAAGACTAGACCTGGACTCTTTTTGGCAAGAGCTCCTACCGAGGTTTATAGCTATTTTGACTCTTATATGGGGAGATAACTGAGACTACCTGCAGCCAGCAAAAATGTCCAGTTACTATGAAGAAAAAGGACTATAGAGAAAAATAGAAAAATAAAACCACTAAATTATTTATGTTCGTTATTTTTACAGATTTAATCCCTTGGGGAGCTCTGAATGAAAGTGTTGAGTTGTATATCTATAAATGGATTAACAGCTTGATACTGTGTATTGAAGATCCTTCAGAATCTTTTAGGTATTAGCTCCACAGGGTCATAAAAAGAAGAAAATAAAGAACAGATGAATTACAGAAATATTGTCCTTGGATGTTTCCCCAAGGTTTTATTTCAAGGGACTGAAGGCAATATTAGAGAAAATTAATTTCCACTAAGTCATGATGACACATTTTATAATTTTGCTCCTGAAAAAAAGAGACCTGAATGATATTGGAAATTTGCAGAAGGGATTTTTCTGCTCTCCATAAAATAAGTAATTTGAGTTGGAGATCTAGCAAACCTTAGGAAAGCTGCAGTTTGCTGAGCTTTACTCTTTGCCCTATTACATTTTAACTTCTGAGATTTTGTTTTAGAGCAAGAGTTTCTACAACACTATACATTTATGGTTTCATAATTATTTGATTCTGTCAGATCAGAGAAATTGCTCCTTGTTACATTAGTAATACAATACTCTTCAGAATGTGTGTTGAAGGGAACTGAAATACAATTAATAGCAATGTTTGAGCAACTAGGGCAATCACTGGCCACATTGGGATAATTAATGGACTGATATTGTCTTGGTTGTTTCTTAAATGTTAATGACCCCTGCTGTGGGTCTAGGCATTATTTTATTTCTGATTCTTTTCTCATACATACAGTCCAAACTATGATGTGTCTTATATTGAAAACCTAATTAATTTTAATTACTGAAAGGAGTAGAGGTCAGTAACTGTCAGTTTATCCTTCTATTATAGGATTACTCAACTGCTGTGCAAGTTATTTAGAGGCAGCACTGGTAGGAGTCTGACCTAAATTAATTCACATAAGAACAGGCCTTCACTGAATCATGCCAGAACAGTATGAGGAGTAAGAGAGATAAGGTGGCAGAGCTGAAAATATTCATCTTCACTGCAGTGGGATGAGCGGCTTTAAAAAAGTAAGGGATAGTGTATTGAAAGGCAATAATAAAGGCAGAATGTTGGGAAGAAGTCCCTATGGAGTCTGCAGCCTGTGTATTTAGGGTTTTTTTTTTTCTGTTTTACTTTTAGGAGAGATGCTGTCTGGATAAAGGTGCCAACCCCTCACGTCTGTAGCCAACTTTAGTATTACTTTATGAATTAGACTTAGGCCTAAATTAGCTTCTTTATACTTTATTTTCTGTGTTTAGGCCTTTCACTAGTTATATGCATTTTCCACCTCATAACGGTTCCAGTCATAAGTCCAATACTGCACATGAATGAAACTGTGAAACTGAGAAACAGTACTGTTAGTTTCTGTGTGCCAGATAACTTTATATGGTAATGCATGCTTCACAGGTTTAGCTGTATTAGTTCCCTAATATCACTGAATTCGATGGGAGTGTGTTACTTAATATTGTCCTTAGTGGGAAAAACACTGATATAATCTAATTTATGTGTCAGAGCGAACCACCTTGGTATAACCCTCACAATGGCAGGACAAGTCACACTGCATTAGTGGGCATCACCTCCTCTTTTCAGAAAAAATCCAGGGTGCAAGGGGGCCTGAAATATCACCTAATCCACCCCACTGCCCTCGGGCAGGATCAGCTGTAGTTAACAAATCGTGTGGGATGTTTGCCTAACCTTGTGCTGGACGCATTCAGTGACAACTGTGTAGGAGTTTTGTTGAGCAGTACTCATATGGCATAAACCATATTGTCAAAATGCAATGAGGCAAAACTGCTGATCTCCACCTGAGATCAATAAAAGTGCAGACATGATGGGATGAGAATCTGGTCTGCCCTGTCTGTTGTCAGAGTTCTTGTTCCTCCACTAGCCCACAGCCAGATGAAATCTCAGTATTTGTCTCTCGAGTCTGCTGTCTCTTTCTACTCTTTGCTGTCTCTTTCAGTCTTTGCGATGTCAGCTCCATACATCGAGCAGAAAGTATTGCACTGCGGCTATGCTTCACCACTGGGGACTTGTATGTGGTTCCGAAACCCACTGTTGCTGGAGGCATCTGTAGAAGGTGCAGTTCTGACAGCCTTCTCTTGCATGTAAACTGTGGAAAACTTCGCTTAGCTCCTTTCAAAGATATATTTGGGAAAAAGTAGATTATAACGTAAGATATATTGACTCCCTCCCACAAAGCACCAGCACTGCAGTACCATAGTGAATATACCAGAGGCCCAAAGGTACAGACTTCTGTTTTTCTATATACTCAGATGGCATAAATACATACACAAAAAATGAGCTTAGCACTCTCTCCAATTAACATACACTTGTTTAACAGCAAAAATGTGAACTTTGAGTATGGATGGAGGCGGTAACAAATGTTTACCAAAAGTGGTGGGAAAATAAAAGCATAATCCTTTTTGTGAATTTTGATACTCAAAAGCTGAAAATTTGTTGTAATGCTTCAATATTGAAAGTCAGCAGTGAACAACATCTCTGTCATTTCAGTGTTGAAAAAGGACTTGAGGAATTATTTAGAAATGTATTGATCTAGCTCTTGCAAACTTATTTCTGAAGACTGTAGCACCTGAGTTATTATTTTTAGTTAAGCAACTTCAAAGTTAAACTAACATTTTGGTGACAGCAAAAGCATGTGTGCACAGATACATTAAATCCAGAATAGCAACATGCACCACTGTAAGCAGTGATTCCTTGTCCTAGAAATAAGTAGGCCTAGATAACTCTTTCTGAAGAAACTAGGAATACGAATGCTAAAGAACTTGGTAAAATCTGTGGAGAAATATCAATAAAATATGTGCATTTTTCACAGTCTTCAAATACTTTTCCCAAATGGTTGCTAGGTTTTGCTTTTCTAAAGAAGTGTTTTTGTCCTTGTCATCAAGCTTCTGTGAATTCAATGCATTTTTTGACACAACTGAAAAGCAATGAAATTGGGCAAGAAACAACTTCCATAATGGAATCGTGTCACAAATGTATTGAATGAGTACAGGAAAAATTGGTAGGTATGTTTGCATTAACCAGTTACTAAAAGCTAACAAACCTGTAGGAGGGAAGGAATGAGCAAATTTTCCCAGTCAACCTAGATAATTCAGATTATACTATCTACTTAGAAACACTTCTTTTTCTGTTGCCTATAAAATGCTTCTTTCTTGATGTAATATGCATCAACATTGACACCCAGTGGCCAGAGGGACTTAAATCATGTTACTCTCAACTTGCTTTCTGTGTCTATTTTAAACATATTAAGACCCTGAATTTAATCTAATATCTATGTAATTATGCTTACGTGCACACAAGCACACATGGCTAGGCAGAGAGAAAGAGTTTTTCCACTTAAAATATAGGTATTAACAAATGGAGATATTTTCAGTAGTGCAAAATGGCTTTTGGACATCCATCTTCTTTGACTTTCAACAGGAATCAGCCCTTAGGCTGACATTTATGCTAGTGAAAATCTTCTCTTACACACTGGCCTTGTCTGGTTGCAATAAGTAAAGAAACGTGTTCATACCAGTCAGAGAGAATTACTTCCTACTAGAACTAAAAATAAAAGTTCCATAAGTACTGCAAAAACCATAAGAAAAACACAAACCCAAAGTATTTTTATCTCATTTTGCGCAGTTCTCATGTTGGCACGAACAGGGTTGATGTGAACAATAGTCTCCTGAGGTTTTTGTTCTTTAAGCCAACATTACTGAATGAAAGCTGTAGACAGATACGTCCACAAGAAGTGGGGTAAAGCCTTACAATGAGGAAGAATATAAGGACTAAGGAGACAAAAATAGAATAGTAGCACTTAGCACAGATGCGATAGAAGTCATCAGGCAGTGAAAGAGAGCAAGGCAGCAGGCTTACCTTTGTGAGAATGCTGGAATGTGAACAAGAATTGTGGCCACTGCAATGCCAAGAAAATAGATTCTGGTAGTTCTTTTGAAAAACAAAACCAACCAAGCAAAACCCAACAACTGAAAAAACCCAAACCCCAAACCACCACCTTTTTGTGTCTCCCCAAGATTTTATATTTTTCTCATCCTACTTACGTCAAAGGGCATGTTTCCCTAGAAGATGATCAGTGTACTTGACGCTATAGACAATATTTGGAACATAAAGCTGGGCAAGCCTATAAGAACAAGATTCAACTCACAAGGCAGAGGCTAAGTCCTTTATATCTCAGGACAAAATAAGTCCAAAATAACTGCACTTCATAAAAGAATTTGAGAAGCAGGAGGAGAATAGAAACTAAGAAAAATTACATTTTCCTATTATGATGTAGGACTCTGAATAGTGAATAGTTTGACTGAGGCAGAATTTGCCATCGTAGTTTGATTCAAGACACACCTCATCTCTCTCAGAAGAGTTGGCTGACCTAGATTGTTGCCTTTGCAATAAGTCTTTGTCTCCTTACTGCAAAGTCTCACAATGCAGAACAAATCCCTGCCTCCTGGGTTGAATATTCCTCCACATTTCCTTTCCATTTTAAGGTATTGTTCTAAATTTCTGGGAATAATGGATGAGGTTTTTTGTGAAAAAAAATAATTACAATATTTGGAACAAAATGTAAATAATTTCATGCAGAATGTAGATCATTATGGATGTTTTGAGACAGAGAGGAGGACAAAATTGGGTAAGAAAATATAGGGATTGTCAGCAACAGAAATGCAGAGGTAATTTCTTTTTAATAAGATTAGGATAAAGTAAGGTAAAGAATGGCAATTCTTTTCAATAAATACAAGAGTGACAAGCCTACTTGTCATTGAGAGACCATCCATTGTCTCCTTGTGAAGCTAAATTTTACTAATGTATATGTTGTACTGGTAGGTATCTCAGAAAGAGGAAGAGGAGAGCAACACTAATGAAAGTTCTATTATATAGAATAGTGGAAATGAGAGTTCTCCAATTTAGAATCATAGAATGGTTTGTGTTGGAAGGGACCTTAAAGCTTATCCAGTTCCAACCCCCTGCCATGGGCAGGAACACCTTCCACTAGAGCAGGTTGCTCCAAGCCCTGTCCAGCCTGGCCTTGAACACTGCTAGGGATGGGGCAGCCACAGCTTCTCTCAGCAACCTGTGCCAGTGCCTCAGCACTCTTGTAGTGAAGAATTTCTTCCTAATGTCTAATCTAAATCTGCTGCCTTTCAGTTTAATACCATCTCCTCTTGTCCTGTCACTACATGTCGTTGTTCAAAGCCCTCTCCAGGTTTCCTGTAGGCCTCTTTTAGGCACTGGGAGCTGCTCTAATATCTCCCTGGAGCCTTTCCTTCTCCAAGCTGAACAAGCCCAATTTCTCTTGACCTGTCTTCGTAAGAGAGGTGCTCCAGCGCCCTCATGATCATCTTCATGGCCCACCTCTGTTTTATTATTTACCTGTTGTTATCCAAGGCTTACTGTACCTTAAAAGCCCTCTGCTTTGCTCTTTGATATGGCTAATCACCACACAGATCTTCCAGCAGATACAAGCAATGAAAAAGACAGTTCTCTCATGTGCTATAAAGAGTGAAGTGGTAATGGTTAACTAATTCCTATACAAGGCTTATGTTTTATAATCCATATCTGATTGTATGTTTAGCACATATTACTGACATTGGAAGCATATCACAAAGGGGCCTTGGTTGCTTTGTCGTTTAGGGTTCTTTTAATACTCCTTAGAACTGTGACTCAGTATCAACTAAATGGAAACCCAATTTCATTTCATAATTGTAAAACTATGCATTTCTTTAAAATGGTTCAATTTTGAAGATAGTTCCAGACTTTCAGCCTGTGATTTTCACATTTCCTATGATAGTAGAGTTTTACGGGGAAAGGCGGACACAATTGAAGTACAGTACAGTTCATGAGGATATTACTGTATCTGCAATTTCATGTTAATTTTAATGCCTTTACTTCAGCCTTTAAATAAAACTTCAGTTTTGCTCCTGAGCCATCACAGGAAGCTGTAGAGAGCATCTCCTGTTCTCCACACTAGACAAGCCCAAGGTCTTTAGGCACTTCTTACAGGATTTTCCTTCTACCTTTCACCAGCTTTCTTGCCCTCCTCTGGATGCATTTCAATACCTTGACATCCGTCTTAACCTATGGGGCTCAGAACTGCACACAGTGCTCCAGGTGAGGCAACACCAATGCTGAATACAGCAGGATAATCACCTCTTGGCTGCCAGGGCACTGGGGACCCTGCCTCTTTCTGCCTACTTAAGAAGCTATGGAAGTAAAATATTCTCCTAAAAGCTGCTGCTTCTATTTTCAGTTCTTGCACTAAGTGGCATTCTCTAAAACTTTTCCTTCAGTATATTTTGAACAATTCTCCTGACATTGTATTAGTGAACACAAATACTGTGATGCACAGTGCTCCTACACATAAAGCCTGGTAGTCTTCTATTCACTGGTACCTTGAAAGATAATCTTTTGTCTCTTTTACATTTAGGTGTCTACTCTCTTGTTGCAGAAACTAATTAATCTCACAACTTGAAAACTGACAAAGGCGCTATAATAATTTTGTTGTCTAAGTAAGTCTTGCAGTGACACTGGAAATAAGAACTACTTTAAAACAGAGAGGAAAATTCACTGCATGGTGTTGCTGGGCTTGCTCATGAAGGCCAGAGATCTATGTGCCCTCTTTCAAGGCAAAAAACGCACACTATGTTTTCCATATGAGCAGCCTGTATTTGACTTTTCATTCTACCTGCTCCTTAATATAATTAGGACCATATCTAACAGCAGCAAGATGAGTCTGCAAACCCTGTTATGCCAGATATGCAGAACTGAGCACTGCGTGGGAAGTGTAATTGCTGAGCACTCTATAGAGAGTTCACTGCTTGACTCCAAACTGGGAGGAGCTGAAAGCAAATTGAGAGACAAGAGTAGAATTGAAAATCATCTGGACAAGTAGGAAAAAAAAGGGTGTGGGAGGAGGAGGAGAATTGAAGGCAATTCTGGGAAGACAAGAGCAAAGTGTCACCCTTTTTGTGATAGAACAATCGACTGCTGAGTAGAAGATGGGGTATGTCTGGCATGGCAGTAGTTTTGCTGAATTTGTCATTCTGTTGTAAAGAGGAAGAAGATGAACAGTGAACCGTAATGTGTATAGTATAGTCTATACTATTTTTAATATAAGCTTAACAGAAGTTTCAGTATTATCTTTGGGTGTGGGTACAAGACTGCAATATAGAGAGAAAATGTTTAGTTTGAAGAAGGGAAAGAGGAATAAGATGGAAATCAAGATCTTTGAGAAATGATTACAAACATTAGGTTGTTTTGCTTAGGCAACTTAGTTTATAGCTGCTCTACTTAAACCAGCAGAACTATTTCCTGTCAGCTGACTCATGAAAGCCATGAGTCTCACTTCCAAAAGCCCCTGCTTTTGGCTTAAGATGTTTCATGTTCTTTCCTTCATAGCTGTGGCAGGCAAAGAGGGGATTTATCCAAGGTGAGTTGGTGAGTGGGATAAACACATGACCTGCGTTGAATTTACTGCCTTTACTACCTACCTATATGGGTTTTTTTCAGTGGATGCACCTTAAGAAGAGACGTAGTAACAGTTTTCACATGTGAAAAAGAGAAAGAGAACATAGTACGCGTTGTATATAAAAGAAAAGGAAAGGGTATCAACCACAGCACAGAAAATGTAGGTGAGACATTAAGAAAAGCAATCCTTTCCCAACTGTGAGGATTGTCAACAACTGCAGTGGGTTTCTTAGGAAGGCAGCATAATCTACATCAGTGGGGACAGTTAAAAGTACAGTAGGGAAGTAGCTGGCAAGAATTGTTTAGGTGCAGTTGATCTTGCCATGAGGATTTTTTTTCCAGAATGTCTCTGTTCCTGTGGTTTTATTTGCACGGAGCTGTGGGATCAGATCTGCCAGAGGAAGTCTACATTGGAAAGAGCTAAATGTTTCTTATCTACTTATTCTCACATACACACACACATACGCACACACACACACACACACACATAAAAACCCCAAACGTTTACTTTAAATAGTTTTAGATCAGTGAATGTAAAAACCGAACCAGTAAAATTTCTACAATAAAACTTCATATATATGTTCTAAGCCAGAAAATGGCTACTGGCATCTGATCACATGTGAATTCCTTTAAACTAAATGCAATTACAATAAAAGCAAGACAGTTACATACCCAATGATACAAGCTGTCCAACTTTTAAAGCTTAAAGCTGGCTTTATTAAAAGCTTAAAGGGCTTAGTGAAGTAACAGTATTGTTCTGTTTTGCTTGTAAAAGTAAGTTCACTCTCTGCTACACAGAACAGTGCAAAAGAGCCTCCTGCAAAACTAGACATAAAAAAAGGTCATCGTTCCCTTCATATTTATTATACCAGAGTAACTCTATAAAAGACATCTAGTCAATCAATCATGGGTGTATTCTGACGAACAGACAGCTAGTTAAAATTATACCAGATAATAAGAAACTCACATTTATCATACTGACTGACTTTCAACACATTCAACTACACCAGAATTAAGTACTATCAATCTTTGCCTGTTATATATTTTTGTAGGAGCATAGCCTAACAAAGGAGTTTCAAATAAAACCTGCTAATTTCTCTTCCCACCACCTGCGTACTTACTTTTATTACCATGACAACTACCAAGTTTTAACTCTGGTCAAGGTTGAATGGGGAAAACCAGTGTTTTGTAACCAGCTGTTGTGCTTCCAAATGACACGAAGGGGAGGTTTTTCTTCCTTCTTAATGGTGCATGTCCAGTACATCATTTTGAGCAGTGCTAGTTAACGAAAGAAAGGATATCCACTGATTAAAGGCATGCTAGAATGAGTAATTCTACATGTAAATCTGTAGGTTTATTGTGAGAGAGATTGACTTTCCCACTGAAAAACCTGTGTCTGGATGAGGAGACTGAAAGTAGAAAGAAATGGCTCAACCTCACTCAAGCTGGCATATGCAGTTCTAAAAAGTGGGAAGTTTGAACTGATTCTAAGTCAAAGTGGGCAACAGGCAACTGGTTTAGCTCATCAAAACTGTTAGCTCTAGAACCATCAAAGCCTAGATCAGTACTTAAGTGTGTAGCAAAAGTGGTGGAAAACCCACTACTTAACCTGTTTCTACACCCATGGATGCCTTGATTTCCTTTCTGGGAAATTAAGTTCCTACTGGTCTGGGCTGAAGACCCTGTTTTGAATTAAGTATTCCTATGATTGAACATGAGGGCCCACCTGATGGTCAGGCTATTAATCTGTTGATCACGTTTTGGTGGCATTCTGTCTCATTTTTCTTACGGCAGAGACCTGGATATAGGCATCTAGGCGTAAGCTAGGGTATTCCCTGCCTTTTACCCAGTATTTAACATGTAGCTGCAAGATAAGGTGTGTCTCAGGTTTAGTAATGCTGTTACTTTCTCAGAAAATAGCCCTGAAAACTTAGCACTTATCCTGTGTATTAGATGTGGATTCCACCAGACAGCTGAATTTATAAGCACTGGTGAGTGAGTGCAAGGCCTCAAATCTTGATCTTCCACCATTGACACTAATGGAAATTTAGTGGTTCCTTTCAAGTACATAGAAACTTAACTTCTTGGTTACTTCTGTGTGAATAATTTGTGAAGAAGGATGCCAAGCAGAATAGTTAGGAACAATTTACTTTTTTTGCAGGTAAGAAGGTGATGGGGTGGCAGATGAATGATCTGTCTCATTAACAGAGACAGATTCTTTGGGATTCACAGAGCTTGCAGGGTCCATAGAAGAAATGCAGTGAAACACAAATTCTAACAAACCCAAAATCACATGCAAACTGCTATTGAACCAGAACAGGAAAGACTGCAGACAAGATGTATAGCATGTGAAATCTGCGCTATCTGAATTTGTCACACAAATTAACTGCCTGTGTGTCGCCAGACTCCCAGCAAGAAGGAATTATTATAGCTATGAGACCTAAATCACAGCTGCTTAAAATCCTGTGACCTTGCAAAGGAAAGGAAGGTAGTATTTTTAACCTAAGTAATAGACTTGCTTAGAAATGCAAGTAAGAAGTGACTTGGGTTTTGCAAAGGTGCACATAGTGGTCTGAAAAGTGCGGAGGGGGCTTTGAACATAGTGATGTACTTGATGAGTGGCCAGGTCACCTCCTGCAATTCTCTGCTGAGTTCCCTCTACAGCTTCACCACAATCTTTCTCAGGTTGGAGGTGGATAGGGGGTGAAGAGAATGGATGAGAAGTAGAAGATCATATCTAGGAGTGAATTCAAGACAAGGAGTATAAACAGGGGGAAGCCACTATGTCAGAAATATACTTCTTTCAATTACCTGCTTGAGCCTCAGCACATATGAGAAAGAATTAGACTGATTAACCTGCGTCAGGAAGGGTGGAAAGGAACTAGAAAGGAAAATTAAAAAGAGAAGGAGGGAGAAAGTATGTCCTAAGGGTTTGTTTGTTTCTGAGAAGATTCAAATTTCCTGTCTTCTGGACAACGAATTAAGTCCCTGGTCTGTGAACTTGAGTGGCTTGTGAAGGCTTAAAAATATGACTTAAAGGTAAACTTTTCCCTTTTCTAAATTGAAGGATAAGATGTTTATGAGTTTAGTTTGACCCAGTTACTGACTATACATCCAGTTTGAATATAATCAAAGATGATGCACTTCTGCCTTAACTATACTTGTAGGTTTCAGGTTAGTGCTGTCTGCTCTTGGAGCACAGATTTTCAGGCTAGCAGTGTTAGGTCAGCTGTGGAGAATTCATTACTTTCCCAGTTCAGTAAAAGAGTGAAGTGCCAAAGAGTTTTCTGGTTTGGGTTTGGTTTTGTTTTGGTGTTGAAGAAGTGGGGTAGAGTACTTCTTGGTGTTTGATTAGGCTCCCCTTTAAACTATGATTTTCTCTCTAAACATCATCTTGTTCTGCTAGTAGTTTGTACAGAACAGATTGTATAAAGAGAAAAGAACAGGATTACTAATGCCTTTTCTTGTGAAGGAATCATGTTTATGTAGATTTGGACCTTGTTTTGCAGTCAGAATATTTAGGGCACACCCCATACATAGAGCAATAAAATGCTACAGACAAACTTGCCATTTTAGGGGGACATCAGCAAGCTTATTTGTGGGGCTAGGCATATCATTTCATGGACTACTTCTCTTCATAGATTTATGCTATTATATTATTTTTCCTGAAAGTGCTATTTTTTGGTGCATTTCTAAGAAACAGGGAAAAGAAGTAGTAGCAGGTTTTGGCAGGATTAGAGTGCAAACCAGTTACATTTGCTTGCTGAAGCTGAACAACTGGGTAGTAGATTCAAACCAATGAAATAATAAAAGGATAGTTGCCAAAGGAAGAGGTTATATGCAGAAGTATGAAACGTGAGAGAATAGACAATGCTTTCTAATTAGAAATGTGAATATTCATTTGTGTCTAAAATTAAAGTTATAGTTTCTAGTTACTTAGATAAATAACACAATTTATCCAGCTATTTAGTGGCTATTCCTAGGGTGAATTAGTGATGAGTGATAGGTGAAATGTTCAGCTCAGTTTACCTGCCTTTTCAGTTTTTTCAATCAAGTTTACACATTCGGCTTATTCCACAAACTGAGAATCAGATTCTAACACGAAAACGAACTCAAAATCATTAGACTCAGCATGTAGTCTACAAATCAGTAGCTGTCACAAAAGGTAGTTGTGATTCCAAAAGGAGGTTAGTCATTTTATGACATGAATAAACAGAAGTCTTGCTCAAATGAAGATATTGGAGTTGAATATGTGATATGACAGGGAATGGATTGAGCAGGAAGCCACTGCTGTGGAAGTGGCAGAATACAGTACTTGACGCAAGAGAGCATTATCTTGAAAAGAGATGTTGAGGGCTGATTCAGAAGCATATTTTCGCCAAGAAAGCCAATTTCCAATCCTTCTGTGCTTTGAATACTGCCAATTCTATTATTGATTTGCAAGGGGAGAAGAGGAAACAATAATGAGCTTTGTCTGACAAAATCTGAGTATTAAAGTATAGTCAAAGTGGGTTTGCTCTAGTCCTACCTCATGTTTTCGTTGTTATATAGAGAAATTGGAGAAATGGAAGTAATGAAAAAGAAGTCTTCCAGAAAAATGTATTTGAATAGACTTTGCATACTGAGCTGTATTTTTACTCTTTTGAAAAGAGAAAGGATGGACTTCTGCAGGTATTAGTAAACTTTTAGTTTCAATGAATGATTATTCTTTTTGGAAAGCCTTTTTAGTGCTGGGAAAAACCAATTAAATTAATTGGAACATCAGCTCATTTCTTGGGGTGGGATGGGGGACAGGACATTTATCAGACTGTGGTCTTGATAGCAAAATATATAATAACTAACAACATTCCATAGCAGCCAGATAAAATATAATGCTAAAGCAAGTCCACAGATTATTCATTTTGTAATAGTTGCTGTAGTCTTATGCTGGTATATTAATCTAGTAGCTGATTTGTACACTAAAGTAATTACAATCCTTCAGTAAGAGGTAAAACAGATGAAATAATTCATAACAGTAGCAGTAATTGCTAATTATCTACATAATCTACAGGGGTGATGGGTTCAAACTGAAAAAGGGGAAGGTCAGATTAGATATAAGTAAGAAGTTCTTCTCTGTAAGGGTGGTGAGGCACTGGCACAGGGAAGTGCCCAGAGATTCTATAAACCTTAATAAAATCAAGCCTTGTAGCTTGAGCATGTTCTTAAGTAACTTTATCCCAGTTTCCCAAACTGCAAAAGAAGAAAGGGGGAAATGTAGTTGTAAAGCCTAGTGAAGTACCATGCGAAACGAAGCAAAAGACAAAAAAAAAGATACTGCAAAATAGTGCATTTGGCATATAGTACATTCCACAAAAGAATATCCTGGAACATTAAGTGTCTGATGGTGTGTTTGAGGCCTTCAATTTCTGTGGAGGACATGGGAACTCAAAGTATGGGTTTTCTTTTTCAAAGCCCTGTGAAACTTTAAAAATTTGAGGGGAAACAAACCTCCTTGAAGAGTGATGATAAATGCTAGGTGTGATTGATTGGCAATGGTGAAGGCTGCAAAAGATCTCTTTGCACTATGCAAGTCTTGGGTTTTGCCCAAGTGATCCTTGATGCACATTGTTTAGGCTGCTTAGCATCAGAAGTGCAAATGTGGGCTTTTCTTTAGGAGTGGTCTGGGAGTGGATAGTTGCAGAACTTAATTTGTTAGGCTCCATATGAAAATCACTGCAAAATATTGGTGATGCCTGTGCAAAAACATTCACTTCTGTGCTTTTCATGGAAGGTCTTTTGGGAGGTAGTTGGGGAAATAGCAATGTACTCTGTACGTTACGTCTCTTCTTCTGGCTGAGTGCCTTTGGGCCTCTTGCCTTCCTCTGAGGACTTCCCACTGCACAGGCCAAGCTAGACTAGGATGAAGCTTCTCTGTTTTTTACCTTGGGGAAGTCTTTGTGCCAAATCCATAATGAGCAAGAAATGATGGAATTGTGACTGCTGTTGTCCAGAATGCCTTGCAGTCTTTCTCTTCAGTTCTTTGACTACTGCATTTGTATCAAACTATAATGTGTTCTACCCTTAATGACTTGAAGGTCACCTAGAGAACTTTTTAAACACCTCAAATACAACCTGAGGGAATATTTTGGATCAAAAGACAATCTTTAATACAGAAATCTGATCTGATGGTATCTTGTTTGTTCCTTGGGTTCATTATTTAATGTTTTCTGATATTAAGTGTAATACACTCCAGTAACAGAACCTACCATTGCTTATCCCAATGGCAATGGTTTGATGGAACATGACTGCAATATCATTCTGTATGAAAGACAAACAGTGAGTTTTAATCAACGTACAACAAAGGGGAAAAAAACTATGAGGGAATAAAAAAATAAAACCTGGAAGGAAGGAGAAATGAAAAGCTAAAACATGCAGAAGGAGGCTGGTATAACCTAGCAGGGAAAGAAGACTTCTTCTTCATCCTGTTTTTTATGCCTGCTGAGGATTGTTCACTCTCCTGAGTGTTTTTATCTGCTAGAATTGAGTGTCATTTGTGCAAGCTAAGTAATAAATCCATCAGTGAGATTTTTCTTTAAAATAGATTTCTTTTGCATTCTGGACAGCAGCAGTCACAATTCCATAATTTCTTGCTAATTATGGATTTGGCACAAAGATTTCACCAAGGAAAAACCAGAGAATCATGTGGTTGAAGAATAAAAATATAAGAAGAAAGTATAAGACGTAAAGGGACATAAATTTAAATAAGAGCTTGATCTGAATTGTATTAGATATGCTTGTTAAATTCCGAAAATTAGGGACTAGCCCCAGATATTAACCTGAAGACTCTCTGAATTCAGTGACTTGAACAACAGGGCTTTGATGTGAAAGAAGTGATCCCATCAACATGATATATATCAAGCAGCAGAGCCTACATATCAGGGTGAAATTCAATGCTGCTCTTCAAAGAGCTGCAGCTCATAACTCGCACCCATGGAGTGGCCCATGGCATAATTCTGAGAGCCCCAAAGACCTACCTTAATCAGTACAATCTTTCTCTGCCTACGGGCCAGCAGCACTGCCCAGGTCTCTGCAGCTGTCCTGGTACAGTCCTGGTTTTGAAAAACCTGTCCCATTTTCAGGCTTGTATCAGGCATGTCCCCTTTTGCAGAGCCCTTTTTAAACTTATCAGTACTTTATGCCAAACCATTTTAGTTTGATGAAAAAAACCCTCATCCCAGGAGAACAGTATTGATGTCTTCAGATATACAGGATAGAACTGCCTATCATTGAAAGACACTAATCTATCATTACAACGGAGAATAATTGAGTCTTGGTAATCCATCCCATAAGATTAAATGCTTAAAATTACAACTGTGTAGTGTAAAGATGAGGTTAGCAGAACGGTTCATGTGCAAGACTAGAAACCATGACAGTGCGTGTTTAAGCTGTTAAAAAATATATGTGAATGATCTGGTGAGATACAAAATACAGCAGACTTAGGTCTCGAGTATCTGCAATAAAGTTAAGAAGTATAGAAATCAGGGTGGATTTCTATATTTCTATAAATCTATATGGATTTCTAGAAATCAGGGTGGATCAAGGTGCACACTTCATGTGCAGATTCCAAAAGGTAAATACAAATGATAGTTTTCTGCATGCTTGAGTAATTTCAGATCAAATTTTGAAGAACTGTCATGAAATCAGAGCTATTAGAATGCCTAGAAGCCATTGAATAGTCAAGTTTTTCTGACTGAATACATGGTAAACAGTGATTCAGAACCACACAACAGGTGTAAAATTGTATTAAGTCACTCAGATACTGAAGGATTAGATCTTCATATTGTAGACTTGCAAAGTGTACTGGTTTCAGTGAACCCACTTCAATTTACACCACCTGACAAATTGGCTTTAAGGATGTTGAATACAAGCTAAGCTATTTAGAAACACCAGCAACAGACAGAATCTTAGAATCATTTAGATTGGAAAAGACCTTTGAGATCATCAGTTCCAAATGTTAACCCAGTCCTGCCAAGGCCACCAGTAAACCATGTGCTTAAATGCCATAGCTACACTAATTTAAATATCTCCAGGGATATTGACTTTACCAGTTCCCTGGGTAGCCTGTTCCAATGCTTGACCTTTTTGGTGAAGAAATTGTTCCTAATATCCGATCTTAACCTCCCCTGACAGAACTTCAGGTCATTTCCTCTTGTCCTGCTGCTTGTTACTTGGGAGAAGAGACTGACACCCACCTTGCTACAACCTATTTCAGGTAGCTTTGTTTATATAGTAATCCAGGAAAAATAGGGTGGCTCATGGCCAAGACTATTTTATTCATACTGATGGAAAAGCTAATTGAATAGGTGATTCTAATCTGGAACAATAAAAATACATTAAGAAATTGTTTTCTATGTTAGTTATTCTAAAACTTTTACTTCTGGGTAGTCTTTTACTATTAATTTGAAATCTTGCAGACACATATTTCTGACTTCTGACTGGGAACTTTAGAACTTTTGCCCTTTAAGACCTGGCTGCCAGTTTAAGAGTACAGCTTCTTGACAGATTCTCTCCAATCACTGAATTCACAGTAACAGCAAGCATTTTAACATGGGGTTCTTTAAAAATCCAAATAGTTTACAAAATCATAGATCTGCTTGATTGGAAGTGATTTCCTGAGATCCTCTGCTTTGTCTCCTCAGACTGAGGCCAGAACAAGAACACCTCTTCTTAGAATCTGTTAGTAAAGGGATTCCATAGCTTATTCTGATAAGTTTGTTTAGTGCTTATTTTCAAAGTTGCAAAGATGTTTCTAATAGCTGTGTTATATTTTGTCTGCTGAAACTAAATTGATTTCTTTTCCTTGGGCTGTTCCAATAGAAAACTAATAGCTGATCATCATCTTCCTTACATTTTCCATTTGCTGCTGTTTTGAGGATTGTCTCTAGATTTCCCTCCTTCCTTGCAATTCAGGGTTTGAAGTCTTGGCTTTGTAGGGCCTCTGCAAAGACCCTGTCAGTCACCTGTCTTGTGGTATTAGACACTGCAATATGCCACATCACTGTCATCACTATGTAGGAGAAACTGGGGTTTTTTGTGCTGCTGTTGTGCAGCTAATCGCTGTGACTCTGCCAGCTTGCTGTGCTCTTGTTCATAGTTGTTCATTAGTTGTTCTTAGTAAGGATACTGTGTGCTAGCTGAGATCTTACCACAACAGTAAGTGCATAGGAGTAATTCTACTACAGACTGTAAGATAGCTAACTTTCTCCCACACACCTGTTAAATACTGATTCTTCCATACCCTTTTTAGGAGGTAGTGATTGTTGACTTACTTTCAGCTTGTGATTCACTGTCTCCCATATCTGTACCTAAGCAGCTGCCCTTTCTTGGGCACATGGTTTCTTCTCCTCATCTTACTTCCTTTGAAACAGCTTTCAAAATCAAACTCTGTTCCTTAGAATGCTCTCCACACTATTTAGTATCAGTCAAATACAGTCCCTTAAACTTTTCTAACTGTAAGTTGCATAAAAGATGTAATCACAAAAGCAAACCAATGTAACATTCCTGCAGAAAACAAGGACGTGTTTTGTTTGCAGTGGGTGTCATGGTTTAAGCCCAGCCAGTAAATCAGAACCATGCTGCTGCTCACTTACTCCCCCCCATTCTGGGAGGGATGAGGAGGAGAATGGAAAGGATGTAACTACCATGGGTTGAGATAAGAACAGTCCAGTAACTAAGGTATAACACAAACCACTGCTACTACCACCAATAATAATAATAATGATAAGGGGAATTAACAAGGGAAGAGAATACAACCGCTCACCACCTGCCGACCG
>JANHGB010054922.1:23131-57048 GCA_026283785.1 Coracopsis vasa
GCTGCTCTAAGGTCTCCCCTTAAGGAGCCTTCTCTTCTCCAGGCTGACCCAGCCCAGCTCTCTCAGCCTGGCTCCAGCTCCTGCTGCATCCCAAGGCTCTTGATCTTGGAATTCAGCCCCAGGGTGGTTCACAGGGTGCCTGTCAGGGCACAGAGCAGCAGGCTGACAACACAATGCCATGAAGATGCACAAACCTCATGACATTTTTGGGTCCTATCCCAACCGGCAATCTATTTGTGAAAGAGCATGGTACAGATGCTCACTCACACTTGGGGCTATTAGATGATGATGGAAGAGGAAGGAAGGGAATTGCTTGAATTGGTTCCCATCTCTTTAGATGTACCAGAGCACTTTCCTCGGCTTTCTGATGGAAGAGGAGATGGAGATTCCAGCCCACAACACAGGGAGAAAACCTTGCTTGGATAGGGATAGCAATTCAGCAGTTGAACCCAGCCAGTTCACATTTTCCACCTCTGCCTTCTGTGATCTGTTGCCTTTTGCCCCTTGGCAGGGTCTCTCCACCATTTCATCACAGCCTGAAGCAACCAAATCATCTTCTTGGCTCCAGACAAGGTTCCTTTCCTGGCAGTAATGCCAGATTGCTTTTTCCCTGACCTGAAACTTCATTTCCTGACTCTTTTGCAACGCTGAGCCTGGCTGCTGCCATCGGCACATCTCGCACACCCTCTCCATAACCTGCTTGCAGCTTCCCACCGCTGGGTCAGCCAGAGTTGCTCTGATTTTCAGAGCTGGGAGGAACAGCTTTGACCTTCCCGGTTGGAAAAGGTGCTGCAAAAGTAGGAGCAGGATTCCCCTGGACCGGTTCTAACCTGATCTCTGGAGAGCACCTCTTGCTGTTAGTGAAAAGCACCTTTTGCTCCTGGGCACCTAATTCCACAGCTGGTTTCAGCCATCACTGCCTGTCAATCCACAGTGAGCAGAACCCCTCTAACTCAACGTTCAAGCAAGCCTGCTGCTAACAAACTGCTTTACAAAGCTGGCAGCTTGAAGCATTAATTGAGCTGTGGGAGTGCAGCTCATCCCAAGCTCCAGAGCAGGAAATCCTGATAACCCCCTGATGTGCCTGATGCTGATCCTTGGGAAAATACAACCAGCATCTGGTCTTCCATGGCAAGCTTTGCTTTCTTAGGTTGAGCAGCCAACCATGGGCCACAGTAGAGAAACGTAACCTAAGCCAGAGCCTATTTGGCCAACAGAAGACTACAATCAGCTTCCATGCTTGCAGGAACAGATAGCCCAATGCACAGAAGAGCATCTACTCTCAATCCTAATCCTTGTCATTAGAAAACCAGAGGGCATCAGTAAAACAGCAACAGCTTTGCCCTCAATTGCACAACGTGCCTTCCTGTCCCGCTCATCCCCATGGGCCCTGAGGACACTTTGTCCTCCAGGGGTTGTCCAGAGTTGACCAACACTGTGAAAGGGCAGCAAACCACATCTCAAGGAAGGGAGATGTGGGTCCTCAACACTGCCCTTGCAAGAGCAGCAGCCACTTCTTGCATTGGCAGGCGAGGAAACGGAGATGCCCGTGATTCATCTCTCAGGTAGCTGCAAACAGTGATGATCTACCTGGAGCAGAGCCAGGCTTTAGATGAAAACCAATCCTCTCGCTAGTGAGAAATAGAGGTTTTTTCCTTAGCAGGAAGTTTGCTGCTAAAAATAAGCAGGTGGGGTGGGGAGAAGGGGTTTATTTTCCTACGAAGTGCTAAAAATTAAAGATGATGTGGTGAATCTTTCACATCTTCCTTCAGAGTCAGCAGGTCACACGTACAGCCCCTTGATTCTGCGGGAAGTGTTGGGCGGCTACGTCAAAACACACGTGTACATGGATTACGTGGAGGATGAGGATGCGAAAAGGTTACATTACATGGAAATTCAGGTTGAATTCCGCAGCTTCAGCTCCAAGATGAGACAGAACTGATGGCACAAACCACATCCCTTCAGTGTCGACAGCAGCACGGGATGCAGGTGGATACCTGCGAGCTGGGGGGCCCTGGAAGCGATGGGCAGCCCTGTCTCAGTGAGCTCCAATATGAGGTGTGGAGATGAAGAACCTGCCCAAAGGCTCCCCAAGCCCTGGCAGCTCTTAGGAAGCGGTTAAAATGAAGCCAGTCCAGCACCAGCATCACAAGAGCAAGGGCAGTCAGAGGTTCCACACAGCACAGGGCACAAGAAGGAATGAGGCACCCAGGTCATAACCCAAATGTGTAGGAGAACAACAGTCCTGAACGCTCCAAGAAGACCTTAAATGAAGCTCAGAGGAAGCCCTAGACAGCAGCGAACCTCAGGAAGGAAGCTGCATCCTGCTTTTGTCATTTTGCTTGTGCCCAGGCATCTTCTGTGTCTACATCTATAAAACACATCTATAAAGCCCAGCTTATGGGGGACACACACTCGTGTTGGGGTGCATTGGCTGCTCATAAATCCAACCTTGCTTCACTGGTCCCATGCCCTGCACATCCCCATGCTGCCCCTGCCCCCTGTCTCCAGGTTTCCATCCTCTGGTGCCACCGCAGCAGGCAGGGCTTGCAAATATGGGCCACCATCCCTCATATGCAGCAAGATTTCTACCCTTATACCAAGGATAACACAGCCTGGCTCCCCTTTGAGTGGTGCAGCATCAGTGTCATCTCCCCCAGACAGAACTGGATCCCTCCACGGTGCTTTTCCTCATACTTACCGGTGAGCAAAGAGCCCGGAGCACTCCCCCCAGCTCTCCTCTCTTCTTCAGCCTGGTTATTGACAGCACTTTGTGAACAGATCTGTCTCTTGTCTTTCCCCTTGTGAACAAACCTGTGCTTTTCCAACCTACTTCATTCTAGGGCTCTACAAAGACTGCTTTCAAACCTGAAGCAACAAAACATTGCCCTGCACGAGTGTCTGTTCTCACCCAACACCCACACGGACCCAGCTCATTCCTTTTAGCATCAACAGCTTTACAGAAAACAGAACTCTGTTTTCACCCACCCAGACGCTGTGAAAGCAGTGACAGAAAGAAAGAGTCTGGTGTGATGCAGAGAGGACACAGCCCCCCAGAGAGGGTGGGAAGGAGAAGCAGTGGGTGGAAGGGGGTGACACCACGTCCACCCCTTCAATTCCCGGAGCTGGGACACCCATGGGAGACCTGTTCTCTGCTGCCAGCTTCAATCCCAGTGCCAAAATGGGGGGGTTCCAGCAACCCTGGGGGCAATCTCCATCCCAGGCAGCTCGGTGCCCACTCCGCTCTGTTCTGCTCTTCCCTCCCCAAACACAGATACAACACATTGCAGGCAACAGCTCTTCCCATGGAGCTGAGATTTGGGTCATTAAGCACTGTTAGCTCCAGAACAGGCTCTTGGTAACAAAGATAACCTGAACCACAGCCCCTCACCCCCTCAAGACAACCTCAGGGGTTTATTGCTTGTTTAGAAACACCTTTTCTTTCCCAAAACCCTGAACCCCATGAGGCCAAATTGCAACTGTGGCTGAGCCCCTGCTAAAACCAGCCTGTGCTTCACACCTCCCGGGGCTGCGTCTTTGCTCCGTCCACGTTTCCACGTGGGTAGAGTGAAGAGCACCGTGCAGAGAGGCACCGTTTACTGTTAGTGTCATAGGTATTAGCTCACTGCTTTGAAACTTGGCAGCTCAGGACGTGACTCCTCCCGGCTTGGCTTTCGCAAGTGGGATTGGAGGAGGTCACTGAAGCTCCTCTTGTGCGTCTCCAGCTCACATCTCGCAGCACCTTTATGGGGTTTGACTTCGTTTCTTCCTGCCCAGTTGCACAGCAGCATCCCTCAGTAAGGAATCTGGAGAGAGACTTTCACAAGGGATGTAGGGACAGGACAAGGGGAATGGCTTTAACCTGCCAGAAGGGAGACTGAGATGAGCTCTCAGGCACAAGTTCTTCCCTGTGAGGGTGCTGAGGCGCTGGCACAGGGTGCCCAGAGAAGCTGTGGCTACCCCATCCCTGGCAGTGTTCAAGGCCAGGTTGGACACAGGGGTTTGGAGCAACCTGCTCTAGTGGAAGGTGGCCCTGCCCATGGCAGGGGTTGGAACTGGATGAGCTTTAAGGTCCCTTCCAACCCAAACTAGTCTGGAATTCTATGCTACTTCAGTGCTCTCAAATATTTCCTTATAATCTGTATTTCAAATGCATTTAGGGCTCCAATGGGGGAAATACAGTGTCTGTAAATGAGGTAAAGTGCTCTTTCAGAAGTGGAGGTGTTGAGCCCATTTCATCTGTGAACAGAAGAGAACTGAGTAACAGTACAGTGAGCAAAACATTCATGTGTGCAAACTGGGTGACAGAACAAATAGAAAAATCCAATCGTATCTAGATGAATGAAGATAATTTAACTTCTCTGGTTCCTTTATGGCAATCAGTTCTTCTGCTGTGTGTTGCAAGTATTAAAGTTTGGCCAGGTTTCAGAGATCGATTTCCCTGTATTTGTCAAGCTTTCAGATATGTTTGATGACAGCTTCTTAGATCAAAGTCAGTTGGACTCCTGTGACTGTCTAAAATAAGATGGTATCTGAAGTGATTTTCAGACATGACAAATGCTGCCAAATGTCTTTCAGTGACTCTCTGTCACTAGTTTGTCATCCTTTTCAATACGTTAAGATTTCTACTTTTAGCACAGACAACCTTATATTCATTTTTTGAATGCTTGGATATGTCCTATGTATTTACCAGGCATCAGCTGCTATATGAAAACGTGGTCAGAAAGGTAAAACATACGTCATGAATGCTACCTTGCTTCTTTAAAACATGCCATATCCAGCCTACCTAGCAGTATGATTGTTTGATTTTTCAAGGAGGATGAAAAATGTTTCATCTCTGGGTAGGATCAAATACCAAATAGTAGTATTTGGTGAAAAAATCCTTCAAATATTGCCCTGTCTTTGAAATATGGCTGCATCACAGTAACTGAAGAAAGTTGAACTTCCTTAAGGGTCACCTCCTCAGTCACTGTCTGCTTCTAGACAGGCTTGTGTGCCATCACACATCTACCTGTCCTGAAACACTGGTGGCTAGGAATCGGTTTCAGTATTTATAACTCTTTTTTATTCTGACTGGTTACAGGTAAGAAAAATTCTATTTCACTCTGCATGCTATTTGAGCTGTCTGCGTGCAAGGGAGGTCAGGCAGACCCATGGGCTAGCAGACTTCAAGTGGATTATCATTCACAACAGATCTGCATGAATTATAGGTGCTTTAAAGTACTGGTGATGGTCTGCGCTTTGTGTCCTTAACACTTGACAATTTCTGGCCTATTGTGTTCCTAGAGTCAGGCATTTCTGGCTTACTAAATGAAAGCTGGCAGCTTTTAATTAGCATTCTAATCAGAATGGCAGCTGCTACTCAGCACTTGGAGCTTCGGTATTGTCCAGCTGGGTATATTGTGCTGGTTTTATGCTCCTGTATGCACTGTTTGCTGGGATGAATTCACCTTGCTGGATTTCCCTGCCAGAGCCCAAATGTCACAACAAAGATTTTAGTCCCTGGCATTATTGTTTCTCAGAAAAGTTAAGTTTGAAAGCTAAAGTTTGAATATCTGACCGTGGGTATACAGGGCAAATAAGCCACATCTATCACACAATGACCCACATCAATGAATCATGCTAAAATGAGGGAGGAAGTGGTTAAAATGAAAGCTTAATAACTCCATTTCTATACGATGTTATGCAACTTTCCAAAATCAGCAACAGTGTGAAAACATCACAATGACAATTCCAGATTTTCCAGCACTTTTGGAAAAAAATCAAATAATTTGGTAGTTACTGGTGTGGGAAGCATGTGAAAGGCATCCACAGTAACAGAGAATTTTGTCTCTTTAGGTACTTAGTGAGCGCAAGATGTGGCAAAACTAGAGGAATGAAGTAGTTACTTTAGATACGATGTTTTAGACAATGTCTCATTTCCTTCCTGGGTAAGGAGTGCCCCTTATCAAGCTCAGAACTCTCTGTTACAGCAAGATAAATTGTCAGAGTCCTCAAAGTCCTGCATATACTTCTACTTGGAGTCAAACTTTGATAGGGTATCTTCACTGGTGGAAGCCCTGCACATGTGAATCAAGCCCTGTATCTTACTGAAAATCTCTTTCCTAGCATGCTGCTAACTAGAAATGCAGTTTGATGTGACAGCTCCAAATCCTTGTTGTTACTGAAGATCCTATTATATATTTACTGAAATTTAAGCCATATATTCTAGTGTATGAAACCTTCAGCTGGATTCCCTTCTTTTCATAACACGTTTCTTGTAGGTGTGTTAGAGATCATATGAAATGAAGGTAAGAAAAAGCTAGGGTTTGACCTGTCTTCTTCTAGTGAAAGACTGAAGACTGGAAGGTTATTCCCTAGGAAATGTGGAGATAATTTGTTATCTTGTTTTATGAATGTGCTATTAAATGGCTGCTATGTTTCCAATGAGAGGTGGCTGCAGTGATGAAGTAAAATCAATTGCTTTGGCAAAATGATCCCCAGAGCTTGATAATTAATTGCATTTTACTTCAGGCTTGCACAATCTTTTTATTTTCTTTGGGACCAAAGGCAATACAGAGTTGCTTTTATTTATTAATGAGGATTATTTTTTTAGCACCAAAGCTATCCTATCCAAATACAAACCAGGAGTTAAGGGATACAGAGAAATGCAGACAAATGAAGACTCTCTGTCTTTCGAAAGTCTCCTTCCAGCCCTCCTTTTCTCTTTTTCCTTTTCCTTCGGCAATAGCAATTCATTCCTTTAGTCCAGGAATTAAAAAAGGAAAGTGTAGGCTGAAGTAATTAACTAGATGAAGACAAACCGAACCAATCACCTCTATTATTGCTTTATTTTTAGATGATACCTGTTTTAGGTACAGCCTGACCCTAAGGACAGCGCAAGATGGAGACAAAGAACTAATAGTTGCAAAGTAAAATCAACACTAGTGGAGGATTAATAAAATCTCTGTATCTACCTCCAGACATCACCTCTGGGACAAGATTACTTTAAACATATTAACACTGATAGTTACTTGCAGACAACAATATCGGATGTTAAAAAAGACAATATTGTAGTTGTTTTCATTTATCTTTTGATTTTACTAACTAGGGTTTTTTTCTGCAGGGGAGCTCGCACGAGTTTCTCTATCCAGTTCTTATATGAAGATGGTTTAGCATTCCTCAAAGTAGTAGAACATAGCAAACTATATCCATTGCTGATGTTTCGTTTCCCTTACAGGTAGGAGACAGGCAGCAGCATAAAAACTGCTATGCCTTTAATAATTAACTCAGGCTGCCTCAGGAACACTCTCTCAGAGGACTGCTGCTAATGCTTTGTATGGTAATAGCTTAGAGCCTAGAAATTACCAGTAGGATTATGAAGTTGTCCAAATTCTGCAGTTTACCCAAGGGGAAGCTGAGGTTAACATCCTCACCACCACAATAAGACATAGGCACACACACAAAGCCCTTACACTTGATTTGATGCCTGGCATTTCAGCCCCATATGCAGAAAGTCAAATATCAGAGAAACAAAATTTGATTTTCAAAGTATTTCCTGGCTGCCTGACATGTTAAAATACTTGTAAATTATTACTAAAACATTCACATTTAGAGTGTCTGTTATTTAACATTACAACTGTATTCACTGCAGTTTTATTTTTCTCCAGGATTTGCTTAGCTTGAAGAAGTAATTGTCATAAAAAATGCTGGTATAAGAACACTTAGAAAATCTCAGATGAACAGCTCTGCATTATTTCTTGGTTTACAAACATTATTACTGAATAGCTGTAAGACAGAATCACAGAATGGTTTGGGTTGAAAGGGACCTTCAAAGGTCATCTAGTCGAACCCCTGCAATGAGCAGGGACATCTTCAGCTAGATCAGGTTGCTCAGAACCACATCCAGCCTGGCCTGTAATGTCTTCAGGGATGGGGCATCCACTACCTCTCTGGGCAGCATGTGCCAGTGTTTTACCCCTCTCAGTGTGAAGAATTTCTTCGTCACATCCAGCCTCTTTACAGCCCCCCTTCTTTTAGTTTAAACCCATCACCCCTCATCCTTCGCAACAGACCCTGCTAAAAAGTCTATCCCCATCTTTAAAGAGTAGAAATATACCTTTCATCTTCTTTTTGGAGGGGGAAAAAAAAAATCTGAGTATTTAATAGTTTATTTGTCTTACAAATCTCTCCTTTTGAATACAACAGAAATTTCCAGATCGGATGGAAGCTTAGAGATCAGAATGGGAGGGTTAGAATGATAATGACAGATTTAGTATTTAGCTTTATTTTAACGTTTGAAATTATGGCCCACTAGAGTGAGCAAATTTAAGCTCAAGTTCTTTAAATAAATCTGGAGAAAACTTCCTCATTTATGAGGGTATTCTGATGTGGTGAGATTTGGTAATGGCCTTAAAGACATGTAAAATAACTGTGCCAGCTACAAGATGGTACATAATCAGTCCCCAGCTATGAGATCTGTGCCACCAGCCAGCAGAGCTACCGTATGTTGATGAGATGAGCAGCCAAGAGTAATTTGGAAGACATCAATTAAAAATATGGGGATATTGGTATGTGAAGAGAAGGATTTAAAACTAAAGCAGGGGAAATAGGGACGCACAGAAGGAAGATGTTAGTATTGCTTATGGACAACTGGAGCAGATGACAACTTTTTTCACGTGGGGAATTGATATAGTCACTGAATTCTGAGTCTGGTTAATACAGATCCCATTTTCTTGTTTCATAGTGAAATCATGAAGTATCATTCTCTTTGAGGTTTCAGTCCAAAAACATGGGAAAATCCCTGTTCAAGAGCAAGATTATTGCTGCATATCTAATGCCTTTGATATTGGCTAGCACCATAAATCTCCAGATTTTAACAATATGAACAGTAGCAACCTTGCTCTCATTGCCCCATTACCAAAAAAATGACAAAATCCAATTGTGGGGCTTGGTTTGTTTCTTCTGCTGTCAGTGAATCTTGCAGTATAATCAGGGAAGAAAAACCAATTACTTCTAAGAGTAATGTTCTTTTATACAGACAACACACTTTTTTAGAGAGTAAACAAATGGGAAAAGGGAAATGAACCCTTTCAGGCTCTGTTCTAAGTGAAAAATAAAGGGTTTTTTTCTTACATTTAAGGGACATTCAAAGCTATCCTGCTTTCAGCTGTGATAGAGTTAATTTTCTTACCCAGTAGCTGGTGCAATGCTGTGTTTTGGATTTAGTATGTGAATAATGCTGATAACATACTGGTGTTTTCATAGCTGCTAAGTAGTGCTTAGTCTAAGTCAAGGACTTTTCAGTCTCTCATGCTATGCAGTGATGAGGTGCAAAAGAAGCTGGGAGGAAGCACAGCCAGGACAGCTGACCCAAACTAGCCAGAGCAATAGTACATAGCATAGAACATCGCGCTCAATATAGGAACTGAGGGGCCAGTTGCTTCTTGGGGATGGGCTGGGCGGTGAGCAACTGTATTGTGCATCGCTTGTGTTTTGGGGTTTTATTCCTCTCTATTGTCTTCCTTTTCGTTATGATGATCATGAATATTACTATATCTTACTTTATTTCAATTATTAAACTGTTGTCTCAAATCACTGAGCGATTCTTCTCGCCATCTCACCAGGGCAGGATGGGGGACACAGCAATCATCTGCGTGGTGCTTAGTTGCTAGCTAAAATGCAGTCCTTTTTGGCATCCAGTGTGGGGCTTGAAGGTTTGAGATAACAATGGATCTCACCAGCATGTATTAAACTGAATTTGTTATGAGCATTCATCATATTAGTTTAATAGTCTCTGGTCACGATATTGATTTATTTGTCCTCAGAGTTGTTGCGCTTGGTCTCAGAGTTACATCATACCTTACTAGGCATATACGTTCCTTGATGTGATGTCTGTCATCTCTGAGGGGCTGGGCTGAGGGTATCAATTCCCAATTCTCCTTCCCATCCCACATCACACCTAGGGGAGGGAGGGACGGAGGGAGTGACTGTGTGGTACGTAGTTGCCAGCTGGGGTTAAACCATGACAATAGTGAAAACATATATATTGTATTTTCAAGTAATAGATAACTAAATCATTGCCCTAAATTTGGCAATAACTAAATTGTTGCCAAAATAACTTACAAATTACTGAATTTATCACTTTATATTTAGAGTAAGATAGTTTAAAATGTTAATACAGAAATCACAGCATAGTGGATAATCTAGTACCAATTAGCTCTTTGAAATCTTTTTACATCTTCAAATTCTAGCTGCATCCTGTGGGTACTGTATTCTTATGGGAACTAATTACTGGTGGCCTAAGGATGACCCCTCACAGCATGTGCTTTTTCCCAAATCTTACTCATGTACTTCAACAAAGGAGTGTATCTGGCTGACAGTGAATGCAAGTCTCTTAATGCATATGAATGACTTCAGAAACCCACTCTTTACCTTCTTCTCAATAAGGGAATCTCAATGACATTTGGAAGGTGCTTTGGAAGGTATTCTGTGTTTAAAATAATTTCATTTGTTAGAATCCTGACCATCTGAACATGTGGTTTAAGAGAAATTTTGATTACAATTTCTCAATTGTTCTAGAGCCATGAAGACAAATTAGGAGAAACTTCCAGTCAAGACTTTTTTTAACACATCATTAGAACTAAAATGGGCTTCACCAAGTGATGGCAAACCACTTGGGTGCTTGTTTTCAGTTCAGTTATAGAGTCTGTGTCCAGAAGTGTCTGTCTCCATTTTACATTTTTGTTGAAGCTGAGACCTTCTGTGATCTAAGACCCACTGTGATCTGAGATCTCCTATGATCTTCCCCCACAGAGAGCACAATGGTCATTAATCTGTAACTGAAGTCAAATTCATGTATGAGAATGCAATGTGTAGTGTGTAACCTAACTTGGGAAGGACTAAAAGGGATTTCTGATTATAGTACTGTTTGAGGTTTTAAAATAAAGGTGGGAGGTTTGAATTGAAGCAAGTTTTTATGCATTAGCATCCTTGTACCCTCAGTCATCAGAACAAGCTCCGTTTTTGCCTTAAAATACATTGACTGTATGAGCTTATTTTCTATACAAGAACACAAATCTATTATCTCCAGGCCAATGCTGCTTACTCACAAAATCCCAGTTTGTGGTTGTTATAGACCAAACTAGTCTCTATTGCTGGTTGGGAACTAGTTGTGATTTTACCCAGATGATGGATTGAGGAATTCTGAGTTTGGGTATTGTCAGTCTTGTTAGTCTAACTCTCTGTTATCGCCTCCATGTAGAGATATGGGACTGCTATGCTAGTGAGAGATAAATAATTTCTTTTAGCCTACCAGCTGCCTATGCATGTGCCACTGAAGTTCACTTTGAGCATCTTATTAACTACCCTATGGCTAATGTGGAAGGAGAGTAAGGCATACAGAAAGGAAAGGAGTGCATACAGGCATCCATCCTTAATGAAGATGGTTTTTATCCTGCAAACATTTTTACTTGTAAATGCGTTTCTGAGAAAATGAAAATGACAAGTGTTCCTAAAACACACCTGCACCCGATCTGATCTCAGCAGGTCCTGATATTCCTCAAGCCCATCTGCTGCTGCACAGTGACAAACCACTTTGTTTCCAAAAGAGCATTAAATTTATTATCTATGCACAGACCCCATTATCTCATTGGATGAGAGCTGAGAGAGCAAACCTGAAACCCTAATAAATGTTGAGTCTTTAGTGAAGTGAGGAATATTCAGTCAAATTACCATCCTTCCTGAAGTGTGCATTTTTAAACTTAAGCTCAGAGCTGTAAGAGGCAAAATTATCCTCTCCCATTCATATTCTTAGGCCCTGGTAGTTACATTTCTTCTGTTAGCAAAGGTTGGAATCCAAGGACTGGTAGTAAAAGACTGTAATGTCAAAAGCAATGCTGGAAATGTTGAGCATGGTAAATACTGGGGACAAACTTCACATCTGGACTTTGCAATGCTGTATGGGGTAAGTCTCTAGGATCCTGACTCCTTAATGATCAGCACAAGCTGATGCAGAGGATAAAGCCCCTACCTATATGAGACGATATCTTCAAGAAGAGTTTTCCTTTTTAGTAGCTAGAGATTGTAGAGATGCTTCAAATGGTCTTGCGCTTAAAGGCCCTGCTGCGTCTTTCCAAGAATTGAATCTCTTGAACATCTGCTAGATGTTCAGAAGTGATTCAGATGTGTTCTCTAAAGAGAAAAAGTAGCAAGGTTTTGTAAATATGATAATCTCCTACACTAATAACTGAACATCAGTGCCAGCATTAACGAGAAAAAACAGAAGGTGTTAAAACGAGCTAGCAAGCTTTTAGGCCTATTAGTCTCTCAGCCAAATGAACAGTTTTAATACGCAAGCTTTTAGGATGCTCATGCAGTTAACCCCGGTATGTTTTGTAATGCCTGTCTTGTCACTGAAGGAGCGGATTTTGTTATAATAGAACCACTTCTGGTGAAAATATCTGCTATTTCCCCATTGCTTAACAATTCTGATTTCTTCTGATTTTCAGTCCCATAATAAGAATTACAAGTGAAGGAGGATTCACATGCAGGTGCTTCAGGAATGTTTGTCTGCAACGGCACATTTGTTTTCCATCAGAGTGTTCACTTAAATTGCATTTCATCCTTTATTTATATTTCTCATCTACCTGATAACATCGTGCACGCTGATGCAGTTTCTATTGCTATCATCCACATGACCATGTCTGATTTCATTTGACACTGTATTAAGGTAGACCATGTTCTTGTTAACAGTAATAAGCATCAAGGTGGCTGAGTGCTGCTTTGAATGAAGACAAATGAATGGAGGGAAATGTAATGACTATAAACTCTACAAAGCAAAAAGGCTGTCTTAATGGACTTAGATCAGCTTATGAGAATAAAATTACTTCACTAACATAGAGTTGAGATGGACTTGACTGATTCAGCCAACGTCTTGCTTAAGGTAACATATTATTATCATATCACTAATAACTACAATGTAAAGAGTTCCCTGAATCTCATAGCTCTGGTACCACTCATTCATGCATGTAGAACTTAATTTTACTCCTGGGTAGGTACTTCGTTTAATTTATTTCACTAACATATGCTTATTGCAGAGAATGTATTTGGGCATAACGTTTGTTCCTTAAGTACTTTGAAATAAAAAAACCCAAAGCTACCAGAATGACCTAAGAGAGCAGCCATCACCAACAGAGCAGCCAGTTCAGAGAATTGTTTTCAGTGAAACTGCAATACATTCTCTAGGCTAGTCTTTATGCATTGCATTCGTTAAACTATCAGCTGCTAGATGGCACAGTATGCTTCCAGTTGCAACAGGCGTTCATACAAATACTATATTATGCACAAAGGAAAAAATCATGCTAATGATTTTATCACAGTTAAAGGAGCAGTGGAGTTCACATGGAGGTACAGTGTGTCTTCACAAAGGTTTTTGGGTTTCTGTAAACTTGCTAAGACAGTTCATTTTGCATACTAGTAGGAAAAAAAATTTAATACTTGAGAGATGGTTGAAATAGAAGTACTTTAAATTCAAGGCAGCATTAAGAAAAAAAAACCAAAAAGTTGTGAGTTCTCTGATCTTTATTTTGTACTTCTACTGCTAACATACAAAATCATCTTTATATTTCCAAAGCTATTTTTCTCACTATATCATTACTTCTTTGGGTATTCTAGCAAGCGGCATCACTGAGAATAGATCTCTGTGTGTGTATGGACAATTCTTTCCAATATTTGTACTTATAAGTATTGAGCATAAATGTGGCAAGTCTGTCTCTGTATCCGAAGAACTTTCTTATGAAAGTTGGGACACCTGTTTTCCAAGAATTCTGTGGAAAGACAGGACTTTGTCATGACTTCAATTTCTGGCAGTGATTTGTATGTATTAGGAAAGCAGGGATTCAAGCAAGGAGCAGACTTAAAGAAAAGGATGATCTTTTCGCAAACATAAGAGATATTGAAACCACTCCTTTGTGTATGTTAGAGGATAGGCAAATAATTCAAGGCAACAAGTCTATAGGAGATACAGTGAACCACTTTCTGTGGACTGTACTTGCTATTGATTGTCTTCTTGTATTGCGTATAAAGTTCAAATATTAGAAGTGATAAGACCCTTAAAATCATGGCTGGCAATTTCTGTCAGTTTGGCAGTGAACATCAGTGAATTGATATGAAAGAAAATCAATAGTAGCTAGATAAGGACATAGAATTTAATGAACAGTTTGCATACATGTCAATAAACAGAAGACTGCCCTTACATTCAGATTTTTTTTCTCACTGGTGTAGATTTTAGGGTGGGAAATCTCAGTTGCACAATCAGTGCTGGATTGTGCCACAGTAAATATAAGAGTGAGCTTTGAAAAAAGAAATTTCAAGCACATTTTGATATTTTAACTGGTTTATTCATCGCATGCTGCTGCAAATGGATTTAAAAAAATAGTCCACGTTACATTCAGAGTCTGATTGATAAACTAATTGCAACATTACCTCAAACTTTGCTAAACATTCCACTGTTTCTGCTAGTAATTTCAAGCAAGCAGACTGAGTTACCCAGAGACTAGGTTTCAGAATCCATAACTACAAATGCTGCTTTGTTGTCCGTGATTTGGAATGATTTTTTTACCTATAACCACATTGTATTCTCCTTAGTTTAGTTTTAAAATCCCTAAATAAAACAGGCAAAGTGAGGAGCTGCTAGCTGATTCTCCTGTGGCGCGTAGAGTTCCTTTGTGTGCTGAACACATCTGAAATGATGATCTACTATTTTGGAACTTCTTTTCTTTTGTATTAGCAGTCTTTCTTTTCCAAAATCTTAGGCCAGTAATGCACAAGCAATGGAGCAAGTAAGTAGGTAGTTGACTAGCCAGAAAATGCAGCTACTGGCCTCCTTCTAGGGATACTTTTACATTTCCCAGCATGAGCCCATTTTGAGAGTTAATAACTCTCAAAAGAGGGATTTGGACTTCCAGGCCACTGCAGAATGATCACTAAACATTCATTGCTGGAGACAGTGACTATTATTAAGTGACTCTACATCCCTTGAAGGCATTGAAGGGTTGCGATTGGTTTTTGAGTATCATTTCTAAAGCGTCTGTGCACCTGACAGCAAATGGACCATATCATTAGACTATCCAAGGGATTTTTCATCAGATGTATTTCTAAAGGTAAGGCTAATAGAAGATCTCTTAAGCTCTGAATCAGAAGATGGGTGTGTAAGAGAGGGTAATATTTTAAAGGAAAGAACTGAAAGAAAACAGCTGCTAGAAGGCTGTTTGCAGTTACAGATCACAAGCTAATCCTTGATCTAGGAAGGCAGCACCATAATTGACCTGAACGTTCTTGAGGGTGTTGGATTCCTAATACTCGTGGGAGTCAGTCAATAGCAAAAAGCCTGTTTCTTGGCTCCAGAAAAAGTGGACCCTCAGAAAAAAAAGAATGTAAGAGGTGCTTGACCACACTCACTTCACCTCTGGCACTTGATAATGCACCATGTCTAGTCCCATGCTTATGAGCTGACTCACCTAACCTTCTCCTCTGGGAACTCAGGGCCATAGGCAGTGTGAGGTACCTACTCCACAAGTAATGCTGCAGCTGAGGCTACGTGTGTGACCCTTTCCCATCACGTGGTGTTTTGAATTAGCTTTAGGTGAACACATCTGAATGTGTTGCAGAACAATTCCTGGGATTTTGCAATAGGATTTTAGAATCAGGTCAGATTGAGCTAACTGAGGTAGAGGAGAGATTACAGTATATTTCACCTGTAGTTACTTGAGCACTGATAGCACCCCAGACACACAGCCTGTCACTGTTTTGCTAGCAAGAACAGATTTTCACCCCCAATTTACAAATAAAATCTGAAAAGTTTAACTTGGAAACAATAGTATCTCTACCTGCCGAGCAAAGACTAAAATTTATTTACTGCAAGGAGCTAGAATTTAAACAATCAAATGTACTTTCTTTTTTAAAGTTTCTTTGTAAAAATTCAAGCACACAACTTTAGCTTTGACTTTCACCTTTGATGAAGTTTTAATCTCAGGTTCTCATGCAATTTAACTTCCTGTTGCAATAAATAGGATCCAGACAAGAATACTAGTATTTTGGAAAGAAAATACGTATTCTCAGGGTTCTGCACTCAGAATCAAGGGAAAACATGATGAAAACTAAGCTTTCAGTTTTAGAACTTTCCTTTCTTACTACAGTTGGGTAGTTATCTTGACCACTTTCTTTACCTATTAAGTTTACCCAAATACCAGCCAAGTATTATTGTAATTGTTACTGACAAAATACTTCTGAATAACTTCTCCAAATTTGTGAAACCTGTTAGCAAGAAATATGAACTTTTATCTTTGAGAGTCTTGAAATGCCCTTCCAAAGGGTACTGAGTTTTTCCAGAAATTTGGCTTTAAAAAGTCAAAATACTTAATACTTAAATTTAATACTTAAACCACATGACTTTGCATGTGTTTTGCTTGTAAATAAAGGCTAATGTAGTGCAGAAGAAGCTTATTTAAACTATGCATACAAATATGCATGAATGCCAATTGGCTTCAATTTATCCTGACTTAATTTGAATTAACTTGATGGGTCTTTTGACACAAGCTGTGCTGACTAATTGTTGCATATTTGGGTGCACTATATCAGTGAGCATGGCAATCAAAAGCTCAGCCAGATGTTCATATTTCCTTTGATTGCCCACAGCCTTAGGTTTGAAGAGAAGTCAATCAGCAAAATTATTCTTCTTAGCAGCTGTCAAGGTACTGATCCCATTACCATAATAGCAGTTAGGGAAGCAGAATAGCTCTGATTTTCCTTTCACTTACCCTGGTATCAGCCTTCAGCAGCAATCGTCAGTGTTGGTTTGATACTAGCACAAAGCATGAAATGATGTGAAATTAGACCAAAAGTCTTTGTAAGTCGTTGATACCACCACAGTGAAGAGTGAATGTATTTCTTATCTTTGTATGAACTTATATTTGTGAGTCACTTCAATAAGAGTATCTTTTGTATATTTTATACTGCCATATGTTTATGATGAGTTATTATTGACTGCAGGCATACTTTTTCCAAACATCACCTAAAAGCTGTTAGAAGCTGAAAAAATGAAATGCATTGCACCCATATCCAGGAAACCTAAGCCTACTGAAACAATTCCTTTGTATTTACTTTAAGACCTATAAGATACATCAAGCTTTAATTTACTGCACAAACAATGTTTTTCAATTTAATAGTGTTTTCATGAAAGCATGCACACAAAACTAAGGTGGTGTTGGGGTTTTTTCCCCCTTTTTGTATATATTTTTTTCCGTGATATTCTGGAAGCATCTAACAGATGGAACAAGTTGCATTTAGTTCCAGGAGGGATACAGCTCAAAACCATCTTAACCTTTCTCTCCTTTCATTCCTAGGTGTTTGGAATGTGTCCTTGCATTTCCTGCATAAGCAGATCCTATCTCATTAAGGATGAATTTTGGGGTTTTTTTGCTAAGGAGAGCTGGGGGGAAGAAAGCCTAGACTTACAGCATTGTTGTTAATTTGCTGCTTGTCTATGTGTAGGACTGGAGCAGGTCTCTTTACTTTGGTGCATGTTACATCCTAAAACTGTAGAAGAATCCTTGACATGGTCCTTAAAGGTGATGGACTGTGGACAAGAGGATTCCTTGTCTTCCATTGCTTATCTTAAAAGTTGTGATGAAATGTTCTATATATTTCAGCAAGGGCAAAGGCAGACCTGTGGACAGTAACAGCACTGTCTTTTTGAGCAGCAAAGCTTGTCCTTCTTTTTTACACTGTTTAATGGGTGTCACATCAAAAAGATGAATTTAACCTAAGATAACAGGGGAAAGATTCTGGAAATATTATCATGGGTGGTGAGCTCCAGCAGCAATTAATCCAGGAATAAGTTTGCTGAAAGGAAGCTCCCAGGCTTAGCAACAAAACCCTGGTCATGGCTTGGTTTTCAATCAGAACTGTCAGAGGAAGAGATTACATGGAAGAGGAGCTATCACACCCACCCCAGAATTACTTAATATGACTTTTTGTCTCCATGGAAGAGTTTTCAGTGTAAAAACTCTTGAAAAAGTGTTTCAAAACCAATGGCACATATCCCTGGTTAGTTTATAGAGTTGTTTAAATACTGCTCATTTTTGCATACCTGCTGTCTGAAGTCCCACAGCTACTGAGGTTTTTCAGAACTGTGCAGCCCCTTCTACCAACCGAAACAGCTGGGTAAAGAAAACAAATAACCCCTTTCTTTCCTTTTACTCTTTGAAAAGGTTTCTTGCTGTACGTTACACACCAAGCTCATCAGAGATTGGTGCCGACTCGTGGGAAGTGTTTGCATGGCATGACGGGAGAAAACACAAGCCAGAGGTTGGAACTGATCCCTGTACGCCGTGGACACATAGTCAGAGGACACACAGTGAGTTTGTGTGTCTGAAGGAGGAGAAGGCTGGGTTCTTATTTTGTGATTTGATTTTGTGGGTTTTTTTTTACTTTACTCTGCAGAGTTAATAGATTTGAATCTATCTATTTGAATGTGTGGCTCTGTGACCGGTACATAGCGTTCACATGCCATATGCTTTGCCCTTTTCTCCTCTTTGCCTTGATGCAGCCTTGTGCTCTGTGTGTGGGAGTTGGCCACGTTTATTCACAGGGATTTGAAAGCATACATCAAATGCTCTACTCCTCTCCTGTGTTTAAACAGAGAAAGGCCGGATGCTATCTGACTAATGCTGCCTATGCCATGAAAATATTCTAGTGTTCAAAGAGCAAGAGAGCCCTGAAGTACTTTGGTGGGTTTGCTTCCTTTGAGTTATGTGTCCCATTAGAGTTAAATGTATGATTTCATACACCGTCACAGCTGAGTTCCACTTGGGTAATGTGCATCCAAATTTGCTGTCTATCTATATGAAGTATTTATCATTGTGCATATTAAGATGGTATCAACTAAATCTGCTTGCATATGTTTCAGCCCTTAGATGCTTTCAAATTTGTGATTTCGCTTTCATCTTAGTTTTATACTAGATAATTCCAACCTACTCATTAAATTTAATGAGTAATCACACTGGCTAGCTGCTGTTTCTACATGGAACATTTGTGCACACAGTCATCAGGAAGATTATACAAAACATGAGAAATGAATGCACATACGCAAAACTGCATAATGGCTTGAAATAGTCAAGGATCATTTAATTGGGACATTTTTCAGGTATCATCAGTTTATGTGTACTGTCCTTTTCTTTTAGTATTTTTATTGCTTTCTCCCAGAAAATAATCACGGAAAGATGTGGCACTAGTTCAAATGTGGTTCCTCAAGATATTACGGCTTTGATTGAGGTTAATGGGTTTAGAAAATTAAATAGACCAACTGTAATGTGCAGAGGGAGGTTTCACATGGTCATCAACACGAGCTGATCTTCCTGTTGTTTTTATCTGACTTTTGTTGCAGAGACAGTCGTTGGGAGGACTGCAGTGCTCCCCGACCCATATGCTTGTCTATGGTTGGGTAAAAGACACAGAACTTGAGCAGCCCTGGTCATTGCTTATTCCTAATCTGGATGTCTGTATGGCCCCAATAGGCTTTATGTTTTGTGAGTCTGGAAGCATGTTATTGTGGCTGTATATTGATTTCTGAGCCTGCACATGCTCGCTGATGCACAAATCAAAAGTAAACATAGAGCAGAGCAATAAGCCTGAGTTTTTAAATGGAAAATATTAACTAAATATTGAAATTGTGGTTACGACTAACAAATAACAATAACAGCATTCCCATGCAAGTAGTGTTTCAGACACAGATACTAGTTTGTTACTTGTTAGTTTACTCAGAATCTTACAAAGAAAGCCCAGTGAAGTCAACTAGGGTATAATCACTGATTTGAATGACTTTTAGAGCAGGCACTGTTCTTTACAACACGTAAAGTATGTTAAGTGAATGAGAAGTGGAGAGATTTAGAATGAAGTTATTTTTACTGACATAAAATCTTCTGTCAAATATTAACAAAAATAAAAGGGTTTATATTCTTTTCAGACAGTCTCTTGAGCCTATGCCTTTTTTTATTAGAATATCATCTCAATGACAGCTGAGGTGAGAAAGTAGCTCTGCTTTGTGGTCTCACGGTCCAAATAGGCTCACAAGATAACACAGCACCATGTGAAGGCTCAGGAGAATGCATAAATAAATAATCTTCATAACATTCACAGTCACTTTCTGATTTGGTCACTTGGCCCTTTATTATTCCTCAGAAAGGTTTTAGAAATAGCCCCTTTGCTCTAGGCCTGCAGACTTGCTCAGTACACAGATACTAAGATCAGAGCTGTTTACTGTCAAAGTCAGAACAGAGCCCATTTCTGAACAGAGCCAAGTGTGTTTCACCTGACCACTTTTCCCCTTTTTTTAACTGTGATGTTTCCATTGGAAATGATGAGGTATTTTTCTTCGAACTAACTGAAAAATATTTGACTAGTAGGAGAAAATCCAGTGGTCTCCACACTGAGATTCTTTACCCATGTGCTAGGGGATGGGAGCTGAGGACAGTACTGACAGTTGAATAGAGTAGAAAAGAAAGGCACAATAAAACCAAGGCAAAATGGTTCTCAGTGTACAACAGAAAGGAGAAAAATATAGGGGGAAAAAGGAAATAAGAAAGCAGTGGGGAAATATGTTCATGAAGTTCAACCAAGCCAAGTGCAAGGTCCTACATCTGGGTTGGGGCAGTCCCAGGCTCAGCTACAGGTTGGGCAGAGAACAGATTCGGAGCAGCCCTGAGGAGAAGGACTTGGGGGTGTTGGTTGATGACAAACTTAACATGAGCCAGCTTCAGTGTGCGCTTGAGCCCTGAAACAAGTCTGATTTTGCCTAGAGCAGCATGTCTGAGTATCTGTATCCTTGCAGCCTTCCTCACTGTAATAATCTTCAATGTCCTTATTGAAAATAAAATGAACAGCTTAGAACTCTTTACTCCTTTGCAATAATCTTGGCATTGCTTTTTACCGAATTAGCAATAAGCCTCTTTGATCATTCGTGTGCCTAGAAAAGGATCACAAATAAGATACCTTTCCAAGTAAATATGACAGACATGACATCTAATATCCTGCCCTTGTCATTTTCAAGTTATTCTTGGTGTATGTACAATAAAAGATGTTCACTCACAGAAGATGGAATGTGTCTGTAATAGAAAATCAATGGCTATTAAGGCATCTCCTACCAGTTATTAGCATTTGAAGCTTCATTTCAAATTAACAATGCTGTTCCTAAGGGGAAGAATCTTAAGCAAAGAACTGTGCCTGTTTTTTGAACAGCTGGTAGCTTTCTGTGTCATAGGGTGACTGCTGCTGTTTGCTAGCTATAATGACTGCCCGCTTAGACTGAAAAAAATACCTTCCTTACATTACATGAAGTTTCCCAAGAGATGTGCCAGTCGTGGTGAATTGATATTGCCCTATCCTGGGTTAAAAAAGAGGAAAGGGGGGAGAGAAAGGAGAAACTACACCTATACACAGGACAGTTTATACCTACTTAGTTGTAGCTTGTCATTTAAATCTCTACCATATGTTCGTATTATGCTGAACAGAACACTGCCTCTATCTGTAACATTTGTTGTGTTTGCTGTGTGCCTACTTACTCCATTTCCATGCAACATGACAGCAACACCTGCATTTGCAGTGAAGAACCCATCTTCATTATACCACCTCCAGTGTGGCTCTTCTCTGTTCGGAGAGAGAACAGAGAAGAAAAACTGCCCAGTTTGATCTGAGGGAGGGTGAAATTGCACCATCACAGAAAATCCATGTTCTCAAAAGTCTGTCAGTGGCTAGAGGTAAAATCCAGCTGTCATATAGCAACAGAATTGTCATCTGGCAGTTTTAATCTGTTTGTGATTGATTACACAGGGTTTTGATTTCTGGTGTAAAAAATGTTGAGCTTTGTTTTCTAATGGACTTGGTTGAGTAAGGAATTTAGCTTACACAGTTTAAGTTTTTTAGTAACAACATTGAGGAATCTGAAGCTTTATGTTTTTATGGCTCGTAGGACTGGACTACTAAATGTCACAGAAAGACTAAATGTGTGAGGTTTTATGTGACATTTTCTGTCCTGAAGAGCGCTTTCTTTGTTGGGTTTTTAGAGCACTGATAATATGAGACTTCTACTGGGAGAAAAATAAATATTGTCATTTTTGCTTGAAGGCAAGAATACATAATGGCAATTATCCTCCTTTAATCAGAAACTTGGAGAGAAGAAGAATGTATTGAAACAGAGAATGGACAAAGAGGTGTTAGAATCTAGAGGTTTAGAGATGTGTTCATGGCAAGGGTAAATAGTAAGGTACCTGGCTAAGGCCTTGCCTGAGAGATGTAGAAAGACTCAAGTTCATTTCCTCCTTTGAAATGTTGTCAACATGAACACTGGCAAGATACGTTGACCAATACTGGAGAAAATCTGGGTTCGTTTGGCTCCTTGCACACATCATTACACTCTACTGCTGCACCGATCTGCTGCAGACTAATCCTGACTTGCTAAATCAGTTAGCAGATTAAAAACAACACATAAATCATTTTGGAAGAGGCCTCAGGTGACATAGGTCATGTCTCTAGCTTGGACCCATTGCTATTTCTGGTTCCACTATCTAAAACACTGGAAATGTTGTGTTTCAGTAGTTTCTAGGTCTTGGCCTAGTTCTTGTCGATAAATGGTTTACTTACCTTATGGGATCCTACAAGGATAAGCATGAGATTGTGAAGCAGTTGGTCATTGTAGGTCATAAAAGAGTGGCTTTGGAAAAACTACCGGGTTCCTATCTTGTGTCTGGTAATATTATGTGTACTGCTGCAGCTACAAATCCATACGAACTAAATGAGAACTTGTCAGGCTTGCTGCATACTGCCAATGGCCAGATCAGCATCTTTTCTATTAACACCTCTCTTCTCAATGCTGTTGCTCAGTGCTTGCCAGGACATGTAGTAAGATGACTTTGTTTTTAGTCTGGATGGTCTGGAAGCAGAGTGAAGTTACAGTAATGACAGTGGATGAGCTCTGGACACTAAAAGAAGATAATGATCAATCCAGGTAGACAAGACTTGATTTTATTAATAAAATTTGTATTTTCCTCTTTGAGGTGAGAGTTACAAACTTTGGTTCAAAAATAGAGAAAATATGACCAGCAAGAAGTTGACTTTTGAAATCTCACTTTTACATGTATAAACATGCATAAGAAAAGACCAGTTGGAAACGAGCCAGCAGAAACTAGTACTATTTAATTTAACAATTTTTGAAGAAATAGAAACAAACATTTCTTTTCAAGTCTTACATATATTATGAAAAATAATTACAAAAGGATTTGTGTTGTAAAGCTAAAATGTAATTTCTACTTCCAACTACCTGAATAAAATGTTCAGAGGGAAGGCCAAACCAACACTTGTTTGGTGACATTTGAATAGCACATTGTTATCAGGTTTGGTCAAAGACAGCTCTGTAGGAAGCAGTACCCTTGTATGTTGCTTAGCAACTGTGTAGAATCACATGACCTAGACATATTACATCCCTGGCCTTAAGGTGAAATAACAAGGAAAAAATACTTCATATTAATGGGACAGGCAAATATTGTATAGGACCATTCTGTGGAACTTTCCGTATCCAGTTCAGGAAGCAAACATCCATCATTGCTTACATAAAAATCTAAGTAAACACTGCAAGAATCCATAAATAACTGTTAGAATGCAGTTTTAATATTGATGTAAATAAGCACAATGGAAAGAAATTCAGATGAGATTAAAAAAAGAGACCGATTTCTTTCACACAGATTTTTAACAGATCTTTTACAGAAAAGTTGGGGTGGTTTTGTTTTTTTTTTTCATTTTTCTTACATATTTTCCCCACCCAAAAATAGAAATTTGTTTATTTTAGGTATATAGAGGTATCTTATGAAATGGCGGAATGAGAAAAGAACATAAAAAGTCTGAGGTATAGCACCACGGAACACAGCACCTTTGAAAGTGCTTTCACTGAAATTCGTCATCACAGAGTGATACCAGCAGAAGGGAGTTTCAGTGTGCTGCTCAAGATCTTCCAGTTTTGCCACCTTACATTTTGTTGGTGACTTCAAATAACAAGCTCTTCAACAGCAATATATACAAAGGGAGTTTATTATTAATCAGAAATGGAATTGGCTTCACTTGCAAGTACAGCTTTATTTTTTCAAATACATACACAGTTCTGACAATGGAGTTTTGTAACTATAAAACAAGAGCCAGATGCAATTCAAAGACACATGCAAGTTTTGGAAACGGACAGAGAAATAACAGTATAGTACTGTACATAGAATAATTACAATTTATTCAACACTTTCTTAACACCTCTTTGTTGTAACGGAAGGAGCACCATGTCGTTCATTTTTTTTACAGCACCGAAGGACTCCAAAGGGGTTGTTCCTAAAGTGAGCCCTATTTTGTCTGTGCCACAGCATCTTTGTCAAATAAGTTTAAGTCATGTGATTCTGGCCCTACAAGGGCAACAATTACTTTCTAGGTAAGACATACACAACAAGACATATTTTCTACGCCATCCTTACTCAAAACTTGCATGTGGCATAAAGTGGGTTGGTAGCACCAAAGTGCAACATTTTTGTTGATCTGATTTTTGTCTTAAGCTTAACCAAGGAAGCAGACTGGACCAACCTCAAATCCAAACTTCTGGTTCTGATCACCAAAGTCATTGATCATCACGTCAACTATAGGCACTTGGTCTATTTTAGGTGTGTTGATTTCAATCACCGTCTTTGCATAGCCTTTTCTTGACTGTTAAAAAAGAAGGGAAAAGAAGGGAAAAAAAGAGAAAAAAACCCAAACATGGTTATATATCAGAGCAGTAAGCATGTGCTGTAGATCTTCATAGGCTATCTCTGAGTGTAGAATTTATAAATTATTGCCCCCCTCATGGGCAAGTTCTTAGGATTTTATTTTAAAAATTAAATGGAATGGTTTTGATTTTAGAAAGTGATCAGCCCATAGCTTTTTGACTTACTAGAACAGGCCTACAAATGAAAAGTTACCCAAGGTATTTAATGTTTCTTAGAGAATATATACACTATCTGTACTATTAAATAACTTACAACAATATTCTCATAGCAGTGCACATGTCTTCCTTGTGAAAAAATTACTAATTAGTTCTGAAAGGCAGAAGAAAGATCCACTTCTAAGAAGGAAGACTGTGACTGTCTCACAAAATATTACAGCAGCTGTTTGGACAGGAAAGAAAGTAGTAGTCTGACAGGACTGCCAACTGATGCCTTTAGAACCAGGTTTGAAGGCACACTTCCTAACAAAGGCTCTCTAGATCCTCTAAATATCATCCAGCCAAGTCATCGTGTAAGCTATCATCAGGACTGCACTTTGTTCAGATTGTCTCTTGTATCTTGCTGAGACCCCTTTCACCTATGCCAGGGTCTCAGAGTTTAGATGAGCATCAAAATTGTGTAGATCTGAGAGTCCTCAGTTTAGTGACAGACTTAAAGCCTCTGGAGCTCTACATTCACCCACTGTGGATAACAAAAGCAAAATACAGGACCTACAGAAAGGCTGTCCCGAAGCAGTATGTATTCAGATATCACTACTGAGGGGAGGAGACTCTGCACCTACCTGAGCTGAATCTCTGTCTCAGAGCCAGGTGTGTATCCTGGCACTTTCAGGTCTCTGATTTCTATCACTGATTTCTCAGGAGCTGCCTTCAAAATGCTCCCGTATCAAAACCCAAAATAATTAATGAGGCTTTAACTGTCACTTGCTCCTTTGATGTCTTTGTTTAAAAGTGTTCAGTACAAGCCATTCTGTTTCTGAAAAGAGGTAACAGTTGCTGTGCCTACAAGACCCTGCTGGAGAGGTGGTCAGGGAGCTGATAACGTGTTTGGGATTTTAGCTGAGCTAAGAAAAGATTCTGAAAGATACAATCCACAAACTTCACCTGGCTTTGACTACCAAAATTGAGAAAAGGAAATACAAAGAAACGCATCAATACAATTAATTCACTGTTTGGGTACACATATATGGCTTAGTTCATATATGTTTTTACTGTATTCACTAAATATGCTGTCTTCATATGCCTTGATTTTGAGTATAAACATATTCTCCCAATATGCTGCCTCCCCTGATCATGCTTTTTCTGCTTCTGCTCTTCTCTTACACTGCGCTCATATTAGGAAATAGTGTAGTTTCAGCACAATGCTGCTGACAGCCTGTATGCATGGCAGGTTTGTTCCATTTCTGTTGCTTGGCTTATGTTTGCTTAGGGTTTTTTTTCTTGGTACCTATATGAAAATTAAATAAGGGAATGATGTGCTGTAGTTAAAAATCTACTGAAAGGCTTTCTATTAAAAATAGAATAGTTCAGAGGGTTTTTTTCCAGAAGAAAACTGTGAAAAAAATGTGTTTGTTTGATTTCTACTTTAATTGATAGGTTGGTTTTGTAAAGACTCTTCTGAGCCTCCACTTACCGCACAGCCGTCGTGAAGGGCTTTGATGTAAGGACTGTTGTCATAAGACATTTCTTCATCATTTGATCCTAAGAACCTTAGTGCTTTGTCATAGCTGTCAGATGATGCATCATGCCAAGCTACAGACTGATGACAGTTGTAAGTGAAATTCTGTCTGGCAGAGGCACTCAGTAGTCTAAGGAATGTCATTTGGACCATATTAATGGAATTGCCTTCAACATCCAAATAGGAGAGCTGGAAAATACAAGTCACATCAATATTTTCCATTTCCTTTGTTAAAATGCAAACCAAAATTATTGTTGACAAAACAACCACAAAACTGTCCTTAAAAGAAATTAAAAAAAAATAAAAAATCAGCCAACATAATAACATTTTATGGAGTGTTACAGTTCAATAAAGCTATAGCTCAGTAAATAGGTTTTCATGTTGTAGCAATAGATTTAGGATGAAGAACTGTAGTTCAGAACTCAGGACAGAATTATATAGTGAAAGACAGCAGAATCTCTTTGGGAATCTCTGTTTAGTTAATTATGAAGTGATGTCATCCTGCAGTCTCATCTTTGCATACTCAGTATATTTCCAGTTACCTAGAAGTGGGCAGGGGATCTGTGCTCCAGCTGCTTCACTAAGGGTCAGTGGTGATGTGAGCACTGGGATCATTGTGGCACAATACAGAGCAGGCTGCTGTCCAGTGGCAAGAGGTTGCATAGCTGCGCTAATATTTAGGGGAAAAGGGCTGGGGCTGAAGAGACTTTTTATTATCTATGTATTTGTAAAATTATTTGGGATCTGTTGATCACTGATAATGTGTTCTTGATTTGTGAGTAACTGTTATATTGCAGTGACAACTTACAAGTTTGCCTCGCTTAAATTCACTAAACCAAGATCCTGGGTTCTCCTTTGGCCACGATGAAATCCTAACCTGTGTGGTAAAACAGCAGAGATAGAAGTATTTAAAACACATGTTATCAGATAGGAAGGTTTTACATTACCTGGGACAAATTTCACATAAGATAGTGAGATCTCAGCCCCTTTAAAGGTCTAAAATAGGATGGTTTTCTTGTACAGAATGCCTTCAAATTAGTGACTTTAAATGGAATCCAAAGTGATAGCTGATAAAGAGAGCTACTTCTGTTTAAGGGAGACTGTTTTCATTTGTTAAGTTTCAGGTAAAATGCTGGTTTAAATTGTCCCTGTGAAGAGTGTATAAATTACAGTTTTCACTGTTGTTAATGCTGATAGATCTCTCTCATTTAGGCAAGCTTTTAGAAAGCCACCTCTAAACCATCTGCCCCATCAGAGGTCATTTATAACAAGTGAGGACACTGTTAATACATAGTGTTTTGTATCTACTTTGCACAGGTATAAAGGAATAGATATAAATGAAACCACAAGAGAAATGCAGTAAGAGTCTAGGTTTTAGGTCAAATGCTAGATTATGCACTTTAATTGGCTGCACAGCTGTGTTGCATCCTGAAATGCAGTGAAATGTCAGCAAGCAGATGCAGAGATTCCCTATCCAAGCAAAACAATGAAAATACTGGTTTTTACATCTGTCCCATTTTACCACTTCATTCAGATTTGTGCACATTTTAGTGTAACCAGAAAGATAGATATATGAAAATGTGACAATGTAATTATCTTCTTTAGTTCAACATTGCAACAGCATGCTAGGATCTGTCAGCAGCCAGCTGAAAACACAGATTGCCACTTACTCCTTCAGATTTCTTATCTGGGTAGATGCAAGTTTCTCCACCTGCTGTGAAATTGCAGTACACTTTGAAGGAGTCTCCAGAACATCCCTGGTTAGGATCAATCCAATATTCCCCTAAAACAAATGAGAAATTATTTGCCTTATGTAGTGGAATCAGTATTTGTAAGATCCAGGTTTTACTGCTACGCCTGTACTTTTCTCTTTACTTTGGTCCTCCAAAGTTTGTAGCAAAGTTGTTTTATCTGAATGATGAGAAAGCAACCCTTTTCTGCCCTGTGATTTGTTTCTGCTGTTGCTTTTTATGAAAGATAACACCAAGTTATATTAAAGCTATTATCAAGACTTAACAGACTTATCAAGTCTATTTTTATCTTTTCTCTAATTTTTTCCTTTTCTTTTTCTCTAATTTTACTTCAAACCATGATTCTGTTGCAGGATACTGCTTGAGGTTATGAAGCAACTTGGTCTAGTGCAGGAAGGACATTATGCGTGAAACATACATTGCAAGTCTCAACAATTTGGCCATTTCAGTATTTAAGATAGAAGGATAATTTGTACCTGTGGTAATAGCACTCTCAAAAACAGACCACAGGCATCTTTAGGCATAAAAAAGATATGGCTTAGGTCAGAGAGAAAAATCTGTAGTCATTTGTACACCTATCTACATAAAAATATGGCCACACAGGGCTTGGTGAGGTTGTAGCTGGCACCACTACCTAAACCTTTTATGGAAAGAGACATATTTTAAGCAAAGACGTTTTTGCTACTGGGTTAGGAAGCTGCAAGACTAGACTAGTGAAGCTCCAGGCTGCTTCAGTTGATAAAAGCACCTTAACTAATCCTTGGTTAGGTGACACAGTGGGAAAGACAGTTAAAACTTCCCAGGTATAGTTTGAAGAATCCTGCCAGACTGGCATGGCTGAGAATTCAGGCTCTACAATGCTAGGGTGAGTGAAGGCTGGACATGAAAGAGAGCCACAGTCAATCCAAGGTCCATTAAAAATCAACACTTTTTAACACCATACTAATTATAATGGTGATTTCTGTGGTGTGGGTCCTTATCTCCAGCTAGTTTCCCCGTGAGACAGCAGATGATTTTCTGACACTACTGTTCTAATCCAATTTCAAGCTAATAGTGAAGGCTTCAAAGAAGAATGACAAATCCCTTCATCAGTTCTGTCTTCTAATTACAGGGCACAGACAAAGCATTTATGGTATTTTAAAATTCTATTGATTCAGGCTGTATTTACTGAAAACAAATTCTTGCCCCTGGAGAATTTTGTGTTTTAATGAATGTATTTACTTTTATTTTAAACAAAATATTACCTTTATATGAAGAAAGTTCCAGATACTAAGCAAATACTGGTAAATGAAGAAGGTGAATCTGGTTTATAAAAACCAGTCACTATTATGAACGTCACTGAATTGTAAAATATGTACTTTTCATATAGCATATACATTGCTTAACTGTGCCTCAAGGCAACCATCTGTTTTTATCTATCTAGAATGAAAACAATAAAATAGCATTAAACTGTTGAAATCTGTTTTCCCTCCCATTTAAAGGCACAAAAAATATTGCTTTGAACTTGGAAAATTATCCATTGCAATTGAAAAAACTATGAAAGCATGAAAGCTCTGTGAAGGCTAGCTTTCATTTAAACCTTTCCAGAGGGTAAGCTCATAAAACAACAAAGAATAATTAAATCAAGATAGTTCTTGAGAACACAGTGTCTTGTTCATACTACTCTGCATTTTATTAAGCTAGTTCTTAGACGCACTAAACAGTATGAGAGAAACTTGAATGTTCATTTGCTGAATGATACAGAACAAACAGTGGTCATGCAGTGAAACAAATTATTGTTTCTAAGGGTAAAAGAAGAGTAAATATTTGAGAGTCACAGTCAATAATAAATCTCATATAATACCAATGCTATTTTATATTATTGTGCTCAGCTAAAGTATACAGCTAAAATAGTTTCTGTTTCTTTTAATACAAGCTATTAGCTATCCCAGCAGGCTGACGTTTGTGATTTTCCTTTCCACTGATCTAATTAGTATCAATCTTTAATTTCTCTCCTGTTTGGATAGTTCTGGAAATGCAAGGCCCACATTTCCAAAAAAGAACTGGTTTTTATTTGGCACTCCACAGAGTTTTAAATCTAAACCCAGATCAGGTTATGTATTTAAAGCATTTTGGATTTTACCAGGAGAACGGCTCTTACGTACATTTTATACATTTTTATACATGAAAAATTGATTTAATGAGACTGTGTTTATTGATCAACTATATTAACCACCTACCAATAATGAATTATTCTCTAAAGTATCCTAGCAGATTATAACCTCAGCCTTGTTTGCCTTTGTCATGCAATATTAACATACCATCTGGGAAGTCTGGGTGGCAGAGTTGCAAGTCTTTGCAAGTTCGGGCTGGGTTATTCTGTGTGCCCATTGGATACTTCATATGTTCAATGTCTTGCTTCAGTGAATTCAATGAACCAAAGATCTCTTCCATGCCATCAGAATAATCCAGAATATTATCACCAGCATCAGATAACATGTAATCAGGAGATCTTCTTGTCTTTTTGGGTGACTGGATTGGCAGTGGCTGGATTACCTCACCCGGAGGACCCTGAGTGGAAAACAACATGTCTGGTTACCTTTTCTGTCTGTTTTTCAGCTGCATAAATAGGCAGAGGAAGACCACAGGATGTGGCTTGCAGAAGCTTTGAATAGGCTTTCTTCAAATTCTTTGTTTCACTTATTTCCTTGATATTTTGGGGAAGAGTGTGTTGCCCTCATATAAGTTAAGTGTGCAGAACTGACTTGTACTTGCCTATTTATCCCTGGCAATACCCTCAAGCACAGGCATAGCCTATGACAAATGAAAACTGAGGATGTTTTCTTTGATAAAATTTTATAACTCCACTTGGGGTCTATAAAGCAATACTTCATTTCAAGTGATTGAAACATTTCATTCAGATTTGGAAAAAAAACCATTTTTCATTAATCCCAATCATTAATATATTCCTTATCTGCAAGTTCAAAAATGCTGGCTTCTACCCTTTTGCATGTCAGATAAGAGTTCTTACTTACTGGAGGACCAGGTGGACCAGGTAACCCACTGTCGCCTTTTTGACCAGCAGGACCCTATAAGGCAATGAAAGAAATGAAGTGCTGACCATACTACACAATGTTAAAAGTAACACACACACAAGTTAACAAAAAGTATGGATGCAAACTACTTACACTGGATCCTTTGGAACCTTTTGGACCTTGGGGACCCTATGGGCAAGAACACAGAACTATAGTTGGAGTGTATGTCACACATCAGGGAGTGTTTTGAACAGGAGGACTGGATGAAATTACTTACAGGTAAACCAGGAGGACCAGGGGGTCCGAGTGGACCTGCAGGACCGGAAATTCCCTAAGACAGAGTAAGAGAGTAAGTACAGAACTGAAGTACTGGACTGGATTTAAAAATGCGTATCTATGAAAGCATCCAACCCTGATGAGTTTTGATTTAGGCCACTTGCTAGAGTCCAAATAGTCTGTAAGTTTAAAATACTACCTGACAGTTTGAGTTGCCTGTAGTTGTTTTTACACTGCAGTACTTACAGTCACAACTGTGTTCCCCTTTAGACTGACTTTGAAACCTCACTTTTTACATAGTGCCTGGAAACATGGATAATAACTAGGAGAAAGGAAGCTACTTTGGGTTGTGCAGTTAATAGACATGATGAGATTGGTGTTGCTAATTTTATCTTATCCCTTAGGTGTATGTGATTACTTCATCTTCTGAAGCATGATCTTGTTTTAAGCTAACTTCACCGTGTCTGTAGGAAAGTTTTAACTTCCAGCAGGAGGCTCTGGGTGCTACATGTTTAAAGTAACTTTATGTCTCTCAAAAGAAATAGTTGAATATGTACTCTTTGCTTGCACAGAACTTGAATGAAAGCACAAGTATGTTTACTCACTGCATCACCCTTGGCTCCAGGAGATCCCTGTGGGCCAGGAAGACCCCTATCACCCTTTTCACCCTGTTCTCCTGGAGGTCCAATCAGGCCTATCAAACCAGGATGTCCCTAAACAAGATAGAAGAAAGTATAGTTAACACACAAGATATATCAAGTAAATGTGCTTTTCAAACACATGAATTAGAACTTTCAAATGTCATCACTGTTGCTGTTACTAGTCAACGATTAACCTGGAAAAAAGTTATTCTGAAAGCATATTAGTTGGTTTTAGTCGGCCTTTTAGACTTAATTTGCAAGCTGTGACTGCTTATTCAGTGAAAGAGGTGCAACATACTCCTTACTGAAACCAGTACAGAAATAACAATACCTGTGGGTACAAATTTCATAAATGTTACATTTAGATGCTATAAGCATATTATAGAGTTGCACAGTTGTTTCCACATGCAATACAGCTGTATAAGCAGCTGCTGCAAGCACATAAACAAAACCTGAAATTCAGAAGGTATTGATATCCCTTTCTGTATGTAGTTTTTTTCTGATATCCAAGCAATCAATAAACTGTGCTATCCTGGATGTCTCAACCCGTCATTTCAAAAGAAGGTATTATAGCTGTTAAATATTTAGATTCTATTGGTTTAAAATAAAAATCTCAAGTACTTTTTATTGCTACTTACTTGGTTTTTGTCAAATGAACAGCTCTCTTTACATCACTGTCTTTGGGATTTTTATTGCAAGGAAGAATCACATGGTCAATAGATTATGACACAGGAAGTAATCTTTTCTTTTCTATATAGCTCCAGGATACCAGATGTGGATTAAAACTTCACAATTACTATAAGACTATGTGAAGCTGAGTAGACACAGTAAGTTGTCTTGCTTTCTGATACGAAACCTCTAGTGTTTTCTTCTGCTAATTTTATACAGACTTTTAGACTGGATAAATATTACATATGCACAAACAATGACTACATTATACCTTCTCTCCTTTGGAACCTGGATCTCCTTTCAAGCCAGGCAGGCCAGGTGGACCCTAAATAAATCAAGGGAAGTAATGTTAAAGTAAGTTTTAACATACTGCTCAGATCATGGTTGCTTGAAATACTACTAAAGGCAGTGCAAGTCAAAGTACAGAGTCATTCAGTGGTTAATGGTTGTGATTAATAGCATGTAATTTAGGACCCATGATAAAGTTGAAATTTGTGTTTTAAAAAGTGTGATGATGCTGCTGTAGCATTTAGGTTACTTTATAATTAGAAATCTATAGAGTTGTATGATTAGAAATCTATGAAGCAGAGGGTCAACTAAACTCTCAGAGCACTGAAAGCATCCAGTGAAGCAAGTGATGTTAAAAAAATTCAAATACTATTTTTTTATTAGCCTAATTTTGCCTGTGGTTACATTACATGCTTTCAATTGTTACTTCCATTATAATTGCCATACCTTATTTTAGCTGTTTATTTCCGCCTTTTCTTTCATATCATAGTGGACAGTATCCTCGTAATGCTTTAATGCTTATAAAAGGTGGAAGCAAAGATAGGCAGCCTAGGAAGAATACAGGGATGTTGCCTGGGAAGCTAGGGACCAGGTTAGGAAAGCTAAGGCTCAGTTAGAATTAAACTTGGCTAGGGATGCTAAAGATAACAGGAAGGGATTCTATAGGTACATTGCAAATAAAAGACAGACTAGGGACAACGTGGGCCCTCTCTGGAAGCTATCAGGAGAACTGGCTACCCTGGATTTGGAGAAGGCTGAGGTTCTTAATGACTTCTT